>JARJLU010016091.1:0-49729 GCA_030272975.1 Sparidentex hasta | reverse complement strand
TCTGTCTGTCTGTCTGTCTCTATCTATCTGTCTGTCTGTCTGTCTGTCTCTATCTATCTGTCTGTCTGTCTGTCTCTATCTCTCTGTCTCTCTCTCTCTCTGTCTCTCTCTCTCTCTCTGTCTGCCTCTCTCTCTCTGTCTGCCTCTCTCTCTGTCTTCCTCTCTTTCTCTCTGTCTGTCTCTGTCTCTCTCTTTATCTCTCTGTCTGTCTCTGTCTCTCTCTTTATCTGTCTGTCTGTCTGTCTGTCTCTCTCTTTATCTGTCTGTCTGTCTGTCTGTCTCTATCTATCTGTCTGTCTGTCTGTCTCTATCTATCTGTCTGTCTGTCTCTATCTATCTGTCTGTCTGTCTGTCTCTATCTATCTGTCTGTCTCTATCTATCTGTCTGTCTCTATCTATCTGTCTCTATCTATCTATCTATCTATCTGTCTGTCTGTCTCTATCTATCTATCTATCTATCTGTCTGTCTGTCTCTATCTATCTATCTATCTATCTATCTATCTGTCTGTCTCTATCTATCTATCTATCTATCTATCTATCTATCTGTCTGTCTGTCTGTCTCTATCTATCTATCTATCTATCTATCTATCTATCTGTCTGTCTGTATCTATCTATCTATCTATCTATCTATCTGTCTGTCTGTCTGTCTGTCTGTCTGTCTCTATCTATCTATCTATCTATCTATCTATCTATCTATCTATCTATCTATCTATCTGTCTATCTGTCTGTCTGTCTGTCTGTCTGTCTGTCTCTGTCTGTCTGTTTATTTTACAATCCACTGTACATTGAGAGACATTTTTTCTGTCGCTAACTCGTCCCACACCGTTGAGGGAAAACTGCCAAACATCTCCCATAAGGAATGAATGGGACGAGGTAAATAAAGTTGCAAATCTTCAACATTTTTCAAACTCCTCCTGCTCTGGCATACGTTGACCTAGACACACCATTCGAACTTTAAAATGTAGATAAAACCCCAAATTGTCAACGTGATATAATACTTTTGCCTTAGCTTTCATAGTTTTTTCGTCACGGGGCAAAGCGCACAGCCCACTCTTGCGATTTCCCGGCGGGGAATTGTCTAGTGCTATTACTGGTCCACTAGTAATACCGTTGCTTGACATTTATTTACAACTACATCAGTGGTTAAAAGGGTGTATCTTTTAATGCACAAGTTTGAGTTGCATAAATGAACTCAGTGTCACCCCTCCATGCTATTTAAAAGACAGGATGGTATTTTCTGCAACAGTTATTCCTGTTTAGTTGGTGGAAGTGAATATGGTTGCATCTGTGTGCTTCAAGCTCAAGGCAAAGAGCTTTTGGTTTTTCAATATACACTGAAACAAGACCATTGCCATGGCTACCTCGAAGCAGGAAGATGAAGATGTTACAGAGAAAAATAAATAGCACTGATTAAAAGGAAAAATGAAAGGGAATAAATGAGAGACATTTGTTTTCAGGCTCTATCATCTGTCGGCTCAAACTTCTGTCTGATTGTTTGACACATAACAGTTTCAAGGTCTGCAGAATAAAAACAACATTGCCAATGTACCTTAGTGCTTTTAGGCCAAACCAAGACTTACAAAGCCACATCTTAGCAAGCAAGTCTGCAAATAACTTCTACTCTGTCAAAACCTGGCTCCAAAATAGGGAGACAAACACGAGCTGGCTACTAGCAATCTGTATTTATTGGTCCCAGAAACATAAATCAACCAAGTAAAACATGTAAAACATAAGCTTCTAAATCAGAAGAAACAATAAAAACATGCTACCAACAGGCCTGCCAGTGAGCAGGGATCAGTCCCCCACAGAGGCCGTCTGCAAAATGAGGACGGTCTTTATAGGCAGAGCACACTGGCCCAGGTGTTACCGATGCAGCTGACGACCCTCCATTCAGCACCTGCAAAACACAACCCAAAAGAAACAGGGACACCTAGTGCCTGGGTGTAGGGATTGCCACAACACACACACACACACACACACACACACGCACACACACACATATTCAAAACCCTAACCCTAAATATGCAATTAGTTATGGAGGACTGAAATTGCCCAAATCATATATACAATAATGAAATGCATTGTTACTGTGATTAAAATGTCAGATTTCTCTGGGTTTGAATATTTGGAGTAATTCATATGAACATCTCAACAAAATATACAACAAAGTCACCATTTAGACATTTTAATTCAGAACTTTTACATATTATATCTTTAAAGGTTTGTGACACGGGCAGACCTGAGTACAGCTTTCTTCCATTGCAGCTTGTAAGTCACCACCTTTGAGTGAGTCCATTGAGCACAGACACTCAGTCAATGGAGAAAACAAATTGAGACGTAACCTTTAGCTTCAGACAGCTGGGTGTAACACCGCTTTGAAAAATGCTGCCTATTTTCTATTACAGCAGGTCATCCTGAGTCACTGTGACTCATCACAGAGATAAGACTGGTGTCTGTTCCAGTCATTTAGCATGACTAGAAGGTCATCGAATAAACCACAGTGGCAAATGTATAATTACTTGGTATTTCATACATGGTATTATGAGATCAATAGCTGTAACTAATACATTAATCCAATTAATTAATTAATCCAATACATTACCATGTGTATCAGATTTACTGTTAGTAAAGGTTCATGGCCAATATATCTGTCATTTTACAGCACCAAGAGTGGAAAACAAAACTGAGTTTGAATTCTTTAATTCTACATCACAAAAAAAACAAAGCAAACTATTTTTCAGAGTGGAATGTTGATGTTGAACTGGGGACTCTCACAGCCTGAGGAATGAAGCTGCTCCGCAGCCTAGTGATACAGCAGTGGGTACTTTTTTTTTAATCTTTGCCAGAATCAGATCAGCATCAGAAACAGATTTATTACCAAGAGGGATTTTACACTGACGAGGAATTTGTCTTGGTGAAAAAGGTGCATGTATTGAAGACAATGAACAATAAACTAACAGTGACTATTATATATACAACATAAACAGAGACACAAGTGTATGATGATTGATAAATAAAGACTACTGAAGTACTGAAGATGTCCTTGAACACTGGAGACAGCTGGTCAGCGCAGTGCTTCAGGGTGCTAGTAGCATCCTGAAGTACAGTGTTGAAATTTGTTTGGAATCCAACGCACGTTTTTGTGTGGCCTGTCTGAACCATCTCAGTATCTCTCTTTTGCTGGCTCGCCTGCCTTTCTTTTGCTGCTTATATCTTTGCAGTGTTTGATGATTGCAGCCACATTGTTACAACAAGCTGCCTCAAATGTTCATTCCACGGGCCACTGTAATTTTTCTTATGTGCGTTTATGCCACTTTTTTATGCAGAGTCTGCTTTTTGTGGCTGGCTGGCTGTGGTCTTAATACCAATGCCAGCGGAGTTAACACCGCTTTCCCCTTTTACCATTTTAGTCCCCATGTATCCTTGTCTTGCCCCTATCTCTTGTCTCAAAATCTATGGTTGCCTTCCTCGTTTTTTCTTGTCAACACCAGTATTTTAAGTGTTACACCTGATTTAAATATTTTTTCTCGCGTCGGGTCAAACTTCAAATCTTCAGAACCATCTTCTGTGATCTTTTTGATGATGCTGTCAAATTTACTTGTTTCCCACTCGACTTTCCTGGGAACAACATTAATGTCACAACTGTGGCACTATCGCCCCTCTTATTTCTTCCCGCTAGGGTCAATCCTTCAGGGATCCATAAAATGGGACTTAATTGTTGGGAATCAATATTGATAATTGATTATTAATTAAAATATTAGTATTAATACAGTTATTAAAGTCAATCAATAAAATGTACCTAACTATGATTCATTAATGAACACGGGGCACCACCCTGAAATCAGTAGTTAGTTTCTGGTTTCCAGTGGCATAGAGTAAGTGTTATCAGACTGTGTCGCAGTAAACCTCTAAGTATCTGTTAACTGAACCCTCACTGAACCGTCAGTATGCTATTTATCCTGGCCAATTTATATGATACAACAAGAAAGTCCTTAATCACACACTTTTGACCATGTTTGAACCCTGCTGAATGCCGGCAACGCGTCAACAAAGTTTGTAATGGAGAACGCCGACCTTGCTGCCCTCATGAGAACAATAGTGTGCGAAGAAAAAGTGACAGGGCTGGAAACTAATTTAAAGCCCATAAAGGACAAATTGAGCAAGATTCAGCTAAAAGTAACATCTTGCCTCGATAAAGTTGATTCACTAGAAGCTGCAGCGAACAAGGCTGAAACAATTGGCTGTCAAAGCTGGAGCACGAGAATAAAACGCTGGCTACGGAAGTCTCCTTATTGAAACAGAAAGCTGAATTACTTGAATACCAAAGCTGAAAGTTCAATCTGAAAATAATCAGACTACCGGAGGAAATAGAACAAGGCAGACCCACTTTGTTTGTGAACAACATGCTGTTTGGTCAAGCAGACTTGGGCCCACTACCGCTGGCCAAGATCGCCCACCGTATCGACGGCAGGGACAAGGTCTCACGCTGCATGAATATACGACTGTATAGCTTTGAAGTAAGGCAGCGTATTATCTGACTGGCAACAGAAAGGAGAAAGAAACCAGACGGGCTAAAGTACAGAGGCCACGAGATCAGCATCTTCCCGGATTTAACAACAGATCAACAGATCATTGGAAACATCAGGCTGATGAGATCAGGGCTATACTACGGAAAACAGGCATATGATATGGAGTAGCCTTTCCAGCTAAGCTGCTCATAACTTTTTTGCAACAGTACAGCAGCACCTTTCGGATTACTTAATTCTTTTAGGTTGTGATATGAATGCAGTGCTCAATCCCTCTATGGATAGGTCTGGAGGAGAGGCTGTTCAGAGGACAACTATCTATTCTATCACTGAGAAAAATGGTAGATACCGTTTCCCTGAGTGATGTCTGGAGAACTTTCAACCCTCATACAAAACAGTACACTTTTTGCTCTGCGAGACAGAGAATATATTCTAGAATATATTTCCCGCTGGGTTAGAAAATTGGAGATACTCTATACTTCCTTATCTGACCACCATGCCAACAAGTGTGAATTAGTATTTGAGAATAACCCCAAGCGTGCATTAAGGTGGAAATTCAATTTAACTCTATTACAGGATACTAAGTCCTGTGAACATCTCAAATCAGAGCTTAATGCATTTATAAGTTTAAATAAGAACTCAGTACTTTATGTAAGATACTTATGGGATGCAATCAAAGGAAGTATCTGTAACTATACAATTTCATATGCATGAGCACACAATAGGACCCATTTTCAAGAATTATCAAAGCTGTAGACAAAATTTTCATCCCTAATCTCTCAACAACAAAACAAATATGACCAAGAGAGGGAAAAAGAATCAGAGGAGGCTAAGGCATTTCTTATGCAAAGAGTAGAGTTTCTATTTCATAGAGTGAGAGAAACCAAATATTCAAATGGAAATAAACCTAGCTTTGTTTTGTCAAGGAAAATATACTGCGATGATAAAAATGCAGACATTGTCTCCATCAAAAACAGAGAGGGTGAAGTGGTATATGATCTTCTGAAAATTAATCATGAATTTAATTTATTCTGTCAACTGCTGTACTCATCAGAAGCAACTTTCACAAAAAAATGACCTTGTTTCCTTTTTTGATGGCTTAAACTTACCAGAATTATCAGAACAGCAAAAATCTACTGGATTTCCCATTTACTATTAATGAATAATATTATATTATATATTATAATATTATATATAATTAAATGCATGAACCATGGCAAATAAGGATGCTTCAATAGAGACATAAATACAGCTATCATCACTCTGTTACACAAAAAAGGCAAGGATAGCACCTTATGTTCCAGTTTTCGCCCTCTATCACAAGCTTTATGCAAAGGTCCTGGCCCAAAGAGTCGAGACATTCCTGCCAACTTTGTTCCATCCTGACCAAACAGGAGTCATGTCATTGTCATTGTCCCAACCGCTTATCCCTTTCCATGGGGTCACGGGGTGTTGCTGCTGGAGCCAATCCCAGCCTTGTCTCAGGGCGAGGGCAGGGTGCTCCCTGGATGAGTCGCCAGTTCATCGCAGGGCCCTCACTAGTGAGCAATGTGGGGTTCGGTATCTGGCTCAAGGACACTTCGACATGCAGCCCAGCCCTGCCCGGAGCTGGGATTTGAACCAGTGACCTTCTGATCACTAGTCGACCTGCTCTACCCGCTGAGCTACAGCCGCCCCCTGACCAAACAGGTTTTGTAAAACAAAGATATGCATCTGATAATATGAGACGTCTCTTACACATTGTTGATGCCGGTACTAACATATCCTCACCTTGTGCTGTCTGTAGATGCCGAAAAAGCCTTTGACAGGCTTGAATGGGAATATCTGTAGCATACTCTGGAAATTATGGGCTTTGGTGATAATTTCATTGGCATGCTTAAAACACTGTACTCTAACCTATCTGCTATGGTCATTACATCTAAACAATGCTGTAGACCTTTTACTATTGAAAGAGGAGCTCGCCAAGGGTGTCAAGTCTCTGCACTGCTGTTCACATTATCTCTGGAACCCTTAGCACAAAAAATTAGACACTCAGATGAGGTAAAGCCAATAACAGTGAGTAGAACTTATCATAAGACCTCTCTGTATGTGGACGATTTATCATTATTTCTCAATGACGTGCCTTTTCCCCTCCTGGCCGCACTGAAGATTCTCCATAATTTTAGTCTAATATCTGGACATAAGATAAATCTGAACATGTCCTCTCTTCTTCCTTTGAATACCGCCACGAGCAATCTGCAGTTAGATGTGGAGATTACAGTAGTTACACATCTTAAGTATCTTGGAATTGACATGTATCCATCTCTTGGAAACATAGTCTCTAAAAATTAGAAGTGTCTAAAGAAATCAATATCTGATGAATTAAATTGATGGTCTGCATTACCAATTCCCCTCTCTAAACATATATCAGTGGTTAAGTCCCATATACTTCCCAAGGTTAATTTCTATGCAAATATGCTACATTTACCCCCACCAGCTGGATTTTGGGAGAAGACACAGGAACTGGCATTTAAATTCATATGGCAAAACCAGCACCCAAGAATTAGTAGGTCTACGCTTCAGAAGAGTAGGTCCTCAGGAGGGCTCTCAGTACCTAGTTTTGAAATGTATTTTCTATCCTTTTGTGCTGAGAGCTGTATGAAGGTGGTTTGACAAAAATGCAGACATACCTTGGGTGAACATAGAGAATCACATTGTATCTCCATATACGCTTAAAGATGTTCCATTCTCTGGCTTCTCCCCGAATTTCTGTCAGAACAAGTTTGGATCAGTTATTGCAAACTCAGTTCTAGTTTGGAATAACATAGCCAAATCAGTTAAATGGGATATAAATTGGTGCTTAGACCAATTACCCCAATTTTCAGAAATAATGTATAACTTATAGGTGGTAAACCAATCATTTTCTCCTCCTGGCAAAATCAGGGAGTTCATAGTTTGTCGGATATTTATAATGAAGATTGATCATTTCATGAACTCAGACAAATCTAGAATTTGCCTGGCACCTCTTTCTTTTTCTATCTACAGTTGCGCACTGCAGTGCATACATATGGTGTCCCATGGAATCAAACCCTATTAACTCATCCCCTAATGCATCTCCTGAACAATTCAAAAGTTAGGAGAGAAGGAGGGGAAGGGGGGAAAAGAAAAGAAAACAGGTGAAAAAAAACCCATGAATGTTTCTCACTGTGTCTATGTACTGTTTGTTTGTTTTGTTCATTTGTTATTTCTTGTAACCGTCCCTAATAAATATCACCCCAGAGATAAAGGTGCGGGTAATGGGTCTGGATGAATGGAGATGTAATAAAATAAAATAAAATAAAAAATTGATCACAAAAAAAAAAAATCCAAAATTTTCTCTGATGGTTTGGTCTGGCATAATGTTAAAGGTGAGAACCTGTGTTTTCACCCATCTATCCATCGTCAACTGCTTATCCGAAGTCGGGTCGTAGGAGCAGCACCCAGCAGCAAGCCCCAGACTTCCCTTTCCCCAGCCACGTCGGCTAACTCTGCCTGGGGAATCTCCAGGCACTCCCAGGCCAGAGAGGAGATGTAATTCCTCCACCTGGTCCTGGGTCTACCCCTAGGTCTCCTCCCAGTTCGACATGCCAGGAAAACCTCCCTAGGAAGGCATCCTAGTGGCACCCTCATTAGGGGTGGGACAATACGGGTAACTCACGATTCAATACTGTGACGACATTTGGCCCACGATAATGATAATATCACGATACACGAAATCTGCAATATTTGATATATTGCAAGAAATTTTATCAACAATATATCACATATATCTATGTGACTGAAAAAGAAAAAATACCCATAAAAAGGAAAATGTCTTGTGCATTTATTCCAAAACTGAATGTGCTGAATGTGTCACTCAGAAGTTGGGCGTGAAGAGGAGCGATGATGGAAACAGTTGTTGTTTGTATTTTCCACCATTCTTGCATCTGTTCTTCTGTTGTTAACTCCTCTTCTTCACCAGCTGCTGCTTACACCTACTCATTACCCTCATTTATGGGATTAGCACCCCCACAAACAGGACAGGAGAGATTAAGTACTGATGGTGACAACGGGGTAAATACATAATGTGTGTTGTAATAAAATATTGATATTTGCCGTCAGTGTATCGATTATTTATTAAGACAGAGAGCACATTAATATATTGCAATATCAATTTTTTCCCACCTCTAATCCTCATCAGATGCCCGAACTACCTCAACTGGCTCCTTTCCACACAAAGGAGCAGCGGCTCTACTCCAAGTCCCTCCCAGATGGCTGAGCTTCTTACCCTCTAAGGGAGACCCCAGCCACCCTGCAGATAAAACCCATTGTGGCTGCTTGTACCTGCGATCTCATTCTTTCGGTCATGAGCCCTCGCTCATGACCATAGATGAGGGTAGGGACGAAGATTGACCGGTAGACTGAGAGCTTTGCCTTCCGACTCAGCTCCCTTTTCATTACAACATTGCGCATGCAACACCGCACCCGCTGCTCCAACTCTGCAGTCGATCTCACGCCCCATCCCTCACTTGTGAACAAAACCCAGAGATACTTAAACTCCTTCACTTAGGGCAAGGACTCGTTCCCCACCCGGAGTAGGCAATCCACTGGTTTCCTACTGAGAACCATGGCCTCAGATTTAGAGGTGCTGATCCTCATCCCTACTGCTTCACACTCAGCTGCGAACTGATCCAGTGAGCATTGTAGATCTAAAGATGATGGTGCCATCAAGACCACATCATCTGCAAAAAGCAGTGATGCGATCTTCAGGTCATCGACCTTTAACCCCTGCAGACCATGACTGCGCCTCGAAGTCCTGTCCATGACTATCACAAACAGGATTGGGGACAAGGCACAGCCCTGGCAAAGGGAAATCGGCGATGATACCCCGTCATCCTCCAGCTCTGTCTCCGCTACAGAGGATGGCTGAGTGGGATTTAGGAGGTCACCAAAATACTCCTTCCACCGCCCTATGACCCCCTCAGTTGAAGGCAACAAGGTCCCATCCTTGCTGTACACAGCTTGGTTCCCTGTTTCCCCCTCCTGAGGTGCCGGACATTTTTCCAAAAGCGCTTTGGTGCCGCCCAAATGTCCTTCTCCATGGCCTTACTGAACTCCTCCCACACCTGCTGCTTTGCCTCTGCCACAGCTGCGGCTGCTGCCCTTCGGGCCCGTCGATACCCCAGGACTGCCTCAGGAGTCCCCCGAGACAACATGTCCCTAAGGACTCTTGTTTCAGTCAGACAGCTTTCCTGGCCACAGGTGTCCACTACAGTGTCTGAGGGTTGCCACCCCTTCAGGCACCTAAGACCCTATGGCCACAAGACACAGCTGCAGCTTCAACATGGAGCTTTGAACATTGCCCATTCAGGTTCGATGTCCCCAGCCTCCACAGGGATGCTAGAGAAGCTCCTTCAGAGGTGGAAGTTGAAGGCGTCTTGGACAGGGGCTTCCCCCAGATGTTCCCAGAATACCCTCACTACTCGTTTGGGCTTACCAGGTCTGTCCAGGGGTTTCCCCTGTCACCAAACCCAACTCACCACTAGGTGGTGATCAACTGACAGCTCTGCCCCTCTCTTCACCTGAGTGTCCAAAACACATGGCCTCAGATCAGATGATAAGATCACAAAATCGATCATTGACCTTTGGCTTAGGGTGCTCTGGTACCACGTATACTTATGAGCATCCTTGTGTTCAAACATGGTGTTCATTATAGACAGACTGTGACTAGCACAGAAGTCTAATAACAGAACACTGCTGGTTCAGATCGGGGAGGCTGTTCCTCCCAATCACGCCCCTCCAGGTGTCTCTGTCATTGCCGATGTGCGCATTGAATTCCCCCAGTAAGACCATGGAGTCCCCCACTGAAGCCCCATGCAGGACCCCAGTCAGGACCTCCAAGGAGGCCGCATACTCCGAACTGCTGTTCGGTGCATATGCACAAACAGCAATCCCCCTAGCCTTTAGGCGTAGGGAGGCAACCCTCTCGTCCACCAGGATAAACTCCAATACGACAACACTCAGCTGGGGATTTGTGAGTATCCCCACACAGCCCAGCACCTCACACCTTTGGCAACCCCAGAGAAGAATAGTGTCCAGCCCCTATCCAGGAGTTTGGATCCAGAGCCACTGCTGTGCATGGAAGCAAGCCAACTAGTAACGCTCAACCTCCCGCAACTGCTTCAGCTCCTTCCCCCTCAGAGAGGTGACTTTCCACATCCCCACTGTCAGTCTCTGCCGCCCAGGTCTGGGTCGCAGAGGCCCGTCACCACCACTGCCACCCATGTGGCATTGCACCCGACACCAGTGTTTTCTCCTGCGGATGGTGGGTCCACGGAATGGAGGAGGAAGAAGTGCCACGTCCCTCGTTCGTTTGGACTGTGCCCAGCCGGGCCCCGTGGCAGACCCAGCCAGACCCAAATTCACGAGCCCTCTGTCCAGGTCTGGCTCCAGACGTGGGTCCCGGGCTTCCTCCGGACAGGGTCTCGTGCCTCACACCTCTGTCTTCCATGGGGTCTTGGTGATCCATACTTAGTCTGGCCCATCACCTGATACCAATTGGCCTTGGGAGACCCTACTGGGAGCACATGGCTCCAGACAACCTAGCTCCAAGATTCATTGGGACATGTAAACTTCTCCACCATGGTACAATGGTAATGGTTCCTGGAGAGGAACCTGTGTTTTCCTTACGTTTGATTTATAGGCAGATAATAAACAAAAATCTACAAGTGTTGCCATGAGCACTGGAAGAGACAGGTTGGGCCACAATAAAAACATTGACACATCATCCACATATAATGCTATTTTCTGTTCACCTCCCTTCGTGTGTATACCTTTTATATTTTCATTTCGTTTTATCCATTGACTCAGAGATTCCAAATAAATATCGATTGATTGCCATTGCCATTGATTTTGATCCTAGCTGTGGAAGCCAAAGTTCTCCAACACCTTATATGAGAAGTGCCACCTGACAGAACCTTTTGTGCATCCAATCCCAATGCTACTGCTTCTAACCTTTTTCTAATTATGTTTTGCATTACATGAAGTGTGTTGTTTCTAGACATATGGTCAGGATAGCAGTGAATAGTCTATAGTCTTGATCAATCCAACCTATCGTTTGTTAGGGTCCAGGCAGCTAAGCTGCCAGGACACTATTGTATTCCTAGGAATTCTTTCTTCTTTCTTTCTTCTGAGGAAGTCATACTTCCCAAGGGCGAAAACTCACCAAACTTTATGCCAGATTTACTTAATTCCAAGGACATGTCAATATTCCTCCTGGGTGGGGTGGGCACAATAAGCGTTTAAATTTTAAAAACTTTAAAAATACCTACAAAATCAACAGTACATGCTATAGTTTTGAAACTTTCACCAAACTGTAGCCCCAATACTGCTGAAAATTTAGTCTACTTAACCTCATTACAAATTATGAAGTCCATCACTCAGTTTTCTTTAAAACCTGTAAAACCTCCTCCCACAATTTTTGCTCAATTGTCATCAAACTTGCTAGAGAGCATCTTCAGACTGTCCTCCACAAAACTTGTTTCTCAGATTTTTGATTTATCTCAAGTTAAGCCGACAGTGCATCAAAATGTTTGACTGTAAACAGTACTGTAAACATATACTCTCAAATTCTTGCTAAATACATTTTCAATCTTCCTGAAAGAAATTGAAAATATTTTGAAGTCATGGTTGATGAAGTTTGGTAAATATCTGAATTTTATCTCAAAAACTGAATTTTTGAGAACATTTTGAATTCTGCTCTCATGGGAACAACTGGAGTCAATGTAAGAGTGGCATTTTTAAACATTAGATTTTCTCTTATGAAACAAAACAGATTAAAAACAAATCACCAACATTTCAATGCTGTCAAGATGCAATTTATGCATTATCAGATTTTTGTTCCGGTAACAGAATTTCTGCCATCTTGACCATTTTTGAAATCTGCCTTGACAACAGCTGCAGTGACTCCCTGAGTCGACAAATGAAGCTACACAGTAGGTCTCACTTCTAGCCAATTAACTCAGTGAGTTAGGAGCTGGTTCTTGGTGTCAGGGATTTGTTGTGTAAATTCTCCTTTGTGAGGTAATGAGTTGCTAAGTCTCTGAAAAATTTCAGACTTCAGTGAATAAATCAAATCTCGTTTAATGCATGCAGTGTGGAGAGAAAGCAAAAACATTCTCTGCCAAACACTAAATTGATATCCCTTAAGTACAGTCAGAGAGAGGAGGTTACCTTCATTAACAACAGTCATAAAGCATTTTCTTTACATAATAATGACTCTTTGATGTTTGGGTGTATCCTGTCTTCCCAGGACAGTGATTCTTTGATGTAACAGATGGGACAGCAAATGCCATCTTATCTAAACTTCCTCCCATGTGGGGTATGTGCCCGCACCTGTGGCTCTTGTGACACCTCAGGCAATGTGACGTTCTCTCTTCCTCCTCCTGTCCTTTTCAGCCCATTTGATCACTAACAGGAAGACTATGTAATTTCTCACAGGTTGTGGGTTCAGGACCCAGCAAGGGTGATGATGATGATGATGATGACAGATCAAAATGTCAGATGTCCTCATCATGAAACACATGACAATTGTCCTGATGGTGGCATCACAGCAAGCCTCTAAATCAAATAAAAACAAATAGCTTGACTGGACCATGGGTGAAAGCTAACCAAATTTTGCACAAAGGTCCAGTCTCATGCCAGATTACCTCAGCTGTAAACCCAAGCCAATAGTCCTGATGGTGGTGCTACAGCAAGCATCTAAAGTTCAAAACTTTGAAAATTCATAACAAATTAACCACAGCATCAGAACTTCCATAAAACTGTAGGCTCAATATTGAAGAAACTTGTGTACATTTAAACCTATTAAAAATTATGAAGTACATCACTCAGTTTTTTTTTTTTTTTCAAAAACAACTTCTTCATCCTATTTCCTCTCTCCTCCTTTGATGTATCAAAAATTGAGCCTCAAAAACTGAATTTTTCGCAGCATTTAAAATTTTTCTTCCATGTGAACAATTGGAGTCAATGCAATAATGGCATAGCTAAACATCAGTTGTTCACTTATAGAGCAAACCAATCACGTTTAAAAAACAAATTACCAACATCTCCATGCTGCAATATGTGTATTTTCAGATTTTTATCTTTATTGGTTTCAAATCTGCCTGCACAACAGTGAATGGCTTTCAACTGACAGTGACCAGCTCTTCCCCTAATCTCCCCTTAATGAATATACAGTATATCTTCCCCCTTTGATGTTTCTGAAAGTTTTTTTTCAAATAAAATGTTCCCTGTTATTATTATGGCCACTCCTCTCCAATGGCCTAGTGTATATGATGAAGAAAATATTTGATTAAATCCGTTTCTTTTAAGCTGTTCATATTCCCAAGCCCTGCTGACTAAACAGCCCTGAGGGATATGGGCATAGAATACTGCCATACATTGTTTTCCCCAA
Source organism: Sparidentex hasta (assembly GCA_030272975.1). NCBI lineage: Eukaryota > Metazoa > Chordata > Actinopteri > Spariformes > Sparidae > Sparidentex > Sparidentex hasta. Next base: position 35,752 of record JARJLU010016091.1, on the reverse strand, counting down.
GCGCTTTTCCAAGCACTTGCAAGCTATTTTTTGTCCTGCATCTCTGCCACTCTATTTACTGCATGAACTGTATGTTTTTCCCCTGATTGGGCTAAACAACACCTTATATGAAATCTCAGTGCCTGGTCCTGTTTTAATGCATGAACGAGTAGTTTATTTGCCGTCACTTCGCCCGTCCTCTTTAATGCTACGACAATTACAATTTAGTCAGCGTAAACTAAAATACCCAGTCTGCTATGCTGTCTCCTACTGGACCAGGTAAGAGGTTATTAATGTTTTCGATCCGAATCGCTGCTTCCCTGCATGTTCTTAATGAAATGCTGATTTATGATTGGAAACATGTCGCTGTGTTTGCTGATAGCACTCGCTGCCTGTTCACGCCTTTTGTATTTTCTTAACCCAGCACGTAGACAGAGTTGTTCGAGCCTGACCATTGAGAGCTCGGACTGACCCAAGGAAAGAGCTGCAGCCTGTATGGCTAGAGACTGTGGCCGGAGCAACACATTTATTTATAAGTTTAATTGCTAGTAAACTTAAATGAATGTGTGCTCCAGATACGCCTCTTTCTCTCTATAACGCTTTTAAACAGTAATAATGAGTTGTTTATATTATATTTTTCCATCTTTGCTGAGCATAAGATTTGTTCAGAATTAAATAAAAGCCCCTCTCATACAGAGAAATAACCTACTATATTGACACACATCTGCATCTGGACATAGGCTTATGCAGGGGCGTCGAGAGCGGCAAAGATGGTCATTTTGACCGTTTTCAAATGTATATGTGCAATAACTTAGACTGTATTTTAATTTAGAATAGTTTTTATATAAATTACATAAAAGGCAAAGAAAATATATGATTTACCCAGTTCGGCCATAAGCGGCCATATTGACCACACATCATTTCGCGGGGTTTCATTGTTACATTTTCTGTGCTTATTTGTGAATTTACTTGTAAGTAAATTATTATTTAGTTGCATTATATAGCCTGGTTGGCACCATGGGAAAACGCAAACTGGAGTTCCCACCTCCCGAACAGTAAGCGGAGCTGTTCAAGGTGCTGAAGTGAGGCGACTCTGACTGTGTACCAGCGAAAGCCGAGGACGAGTGTCTTCATCCTGAGCACTGTGCTCACAGGTGTGCAAACCTTTAGTGGGGCGAAGGCAAAACCAGAGTCTGTGATGTACTACAACAGCACAAAGTACGGTGAGGACGTTGAATATTGATAAATGTATGATTAAACTTGAATGACACAATGAATGCCTTCATCACTCAATTGGGTATTGAGAGGGGAAAGTTTTCCGAGTGAGGAGAGGAGGGTTTCCCGACCGAGCAGTCTGCGCGCGGAGACCATGGGAGAGTATTGCGAGCGGACTCTGCGCTCGCTCGAGCTGTTTTTCTCCTGGCAGGCCATAATATTGCACCAGGAGGCAGAGATGCAGGATAAAAAAATCGTCTTGTGCTTGGAAGAGCGCTTGGGGGAAAAAATGCACGCGCGGATGTTTGATTTGTGCGTGCGGATGTTTTATTGCGCGTGCGATTTATGGCAGTATTCTTTGCCCATAGAGGGATAACCTCTCCTTCCTGGACGGAGTGGGCCCTCGATACTGCTGTTAGCTTTGTCCATATGTGCTCATAGGTAAAACAAAAAAAAACAAAAACGGAGTAGCCCCGACCTTTATAGAATAATTTGAGGAAATCACCATGCCAAATTGACCCCCAAGTGACATACTTCAAAACAAAAATACAAGTGAGGGGTGCCCAGTTTCTCACCTTAATCCTGTGAAGAGCACATTCCAAATAAACAAAAGCTGATCAGTTCTCATCTTTAAGCACCGTGGCCATTAATCCTTGTCCTGATTTCTCCTGAAAGTTTGCAGTTTTTGTGTAAATCCTGGTTCCATCTCCTTGAATGTTTGTCTCTTCCTCGCAAGGCAGACCTGCCAGGTTAGGCGTTTGATCCTCTCCAGTCTGCTCTCTGTAGGTTTGACAACAGCCACCTGAAGACCCCTCTTTGCCATGTCCTTAGTCGCCTCTTCTGCCGTATTGTAGACAGGTTTTCCCCTCATAAAACACCCAGAGTCTTGCTGGAAATGGCATCTGGAAGGGTATTTTCTTTTCTTTCGAGATTTGTTTTGCCTCTTGGTCTAGAAACACTTTCTTCCCCTCACACATGACACCTTTGTCTGCCATGCTGTCTGTTATCTCTTCTTTGCTTTTGAAACTCATAAACTTTACCACGATTGATTTCGGTGGGGAACTCAGGGAGGGACGTGACACCCAGTGAGCCCTCTCAATCTGGCGGTGAAGGGAAGGAGGCTACTCACTCGTGTAAGTTAGGTTTTTGAGACTTTTTTTCCATTTTTCATCTCGTTTTACTCATTACCTTTTCTCGAGAATATTTACCCGGACTTTTGTTTGCCTATTTGACACATAAATCGGGTTCTTAAAACTCAAAGTCGGGGAGCTCACTATTTATGCCGCCACCATGATGGAGATGCACCCGAAGTCCCTGCATACTTTCATATTTTAATTCTATGCTGAGCTCTTGAAACAAAATTTCATTCTGTGTTCATTTGTTGCACACTGAATGACAATAGAGTCTATCTAAGTTAAGCATATGACTCATCTCACTCCCTCTCTCACACACACACATACACACTTCCCTACAAGTTCATGTTACTATATGATGACCGTTACGAGTATTACATATCTTTACTGAAATGCTAATTGAGCAGTACAAACTAATGTAGATTGATTTTGCAGTAAAAAAATATCAAATTTGAAAACTGGCTACTTAGCCTGTTCTCCTCTTATGTTTTGGAGGAAAATATTCTCTACAAGCACTATGGCTGTTTCATTTTTTTTTTTTTCAATAAATATTTTATGACCTTTAAATCAAATGTGGGACATGCAATGCTGAAAACTAAAATCCCAGATTACAGATATTGAGAAATGTAGGCATTTCATTATTCCATACTCGGCTGATAAAAGGAGTTTCTCAAAATGAAAAATGTTCAATAACGTGTAATAAAGTTAATTAGCACCCTTGTCAGGTGACAAAACCATTTGTAAATTTTGCAGTGTAAGGTAAAATGCTCCTGGTTTTTGGTCAAGAGTAAAACAAACTTCGAAAATTAAATGACAACAGTCTCATAGATGAGAGTACATTGATTCAATAGCAAACATTTATTCCAATCATATAGACAATGCACAATTTTGTCATCTACCCTGATCAACAAGCTCTGAATACTTAGTGTGACTGCTAGATTCAACTGTCTTTAAGCAATCAATACTTTGCTATTCTCACTGTTACACAAAAATGTAACTATTGAGACATTTATATTTCTGATTTTTTTTTTCTTGCTGCATAGAATGCATACAGCTGATCACAGTATCAAAACAATTAGTCATCAGGGGACAACACAAGAGGCTATACATGCAGAGAGCATCCATTCACAATTCTACCCATTGGATCTACATTTCTACTCATGTCACAGTACACTCTTTGATTTCACAGGCCTTATGGACAGACTCTAAATCAGATGAATCGTTAAAAACAATGCAATATAAATATCCTCGGCATATATTCTTTCTTTATATCCAATTGATACGTTAGATATGTTACTCCTGGGGGGATTTCTGCCATTTCTATGTGCCATCCTAAAGGGAGTATGGACAATGTTAAGGCTGTGTACTTTGTAAAGATAGACATGACAGCATGATTTCATACAGGCTGGTTTCGCCATGTACTACATGTACTACATGTACGGAGTCAAAATGTTTGTTCTCGCTGATATAGTTTGTTCACCTTAAAGAGGCTCCTTTAAAATTCTACGATAGGTTTATGTTTTCCACAGCTTCAAATCATCAGTAGAATGTAGTTCAGTCAGTGATTTAGTCCTATATTGGATTTTGTTACTAATAGCCAAAAAGATATCAGTTCAATAGGCCAATTATTGATTTGCATTAGTCTGTGGGTTATGTTTCAGTGTAAGAGAGCACAAGAGAACAATTGAGGATAAATCTGTGTCATTTCTCTCGATGTCATCAATCTTACATGAAGTCTGTGTGTGTATCTTCATATTACTATAGTGATTATCACAATAACATAGTTATTTGAGCCTACCAACACCCTGAAATCAGATAGAAATGGTGTCTCAGCCTGACTAGGTTGCCCAGTCAACCTAACTTTCCTGGGAGATTCCTGACAGGCAGAAATGCATAGTTAAAGCAAGGTTTTTTGGGAATGTATCTTAATGATGATAGATGTAATTGTGGAAATTGCTGACATCAACCTATTCAATTATTTCAGTATGAGGAGCTGTTGCAAACGTGTATTTTTTTCTTGGCTTAACTCATAGTCCCCAAATTACAGAGCCTTTTTAAATCAAACTATACTTTGAGCTGCTGTCCAGTAAGAAGCAATAGGGTTGGGACTAAAAGCCACAGAAAGAACTCAGAGAGAAATGGCATAGGGACTAACACAGTCTTGGTTTTGGTCTTTTCAATAAGAAAAGTATAGTCAAAAGGAAAATATATTACAAATCTTGTATCACATTATTGTCTTTATTCCGATCCATGTAGCCTTGCATTAAAAAAAGATCATTTGGGAGAGGTGGTTTCCCCTGAAGAAACATTAACTCTTACTCAGTTATATCATGCTTATATCATATCATTTGTGATTGTGACTGTATAATGCAGGCATAAATTCTGACAGAAAACAACTGAATAGGATTTTTCACTCTCAAGGCTGAGCCACTAATACATAACTTTCTAAGCTTGAATCAGGTATCGTGCTGTGTGGTAACCAGTCTCACTGCATGAAAAGCGAGATTTTTGTCAGTACGTGGCACTGTACATTGTCGTGGAAGTTCAGGTTTACGACTGCACACAGCAATTTGCAGGCAACACCGAAAACTGCCGTAAATTGTCGGAAATTGACGTGGGCCTTGTTTGGCATTTGTCCCCCCATGACCCCCCTCCCCCTAATTCTAGGGGAGGCTTTAAAATGTAAATGAAAATACTGTGAGCTATACAAATGCAAATTAAGGCAGTAGGGGGCGTTCTACCCCAGGTAACATTTTTCTGAAAGGTATTAACTTAATTTTAAGGAAATCTCTGGTATAAATATATCAGGCTCAGTATAGCCTAATTATAGACTCTTAAATTTTAGCTTGAATTGATTTATTTAATGAAAGTAAGCTAGATTAATTACTGTGTATGTCATTAGCTATGGCCAATGCTATGTAAAAAAGATAGACAAAATTATTTATTTATTCAAGGTTTCGGTCCTGGGAACAAATTAAAGACAAAACACCAGTTGTTAAGAAGTTTAAATTTGCATGACATATTTTGAGATAAATAGGATATTAAAATGTATAAATCATTTCTGTTTAAAATGTGTGACTTTAAAATCTAATATCATGGGTTCTGAACATTTTAAATGAAGTTGAAAAGCAATTCTTAATCCATGTGAGCGATCATGAGAGTTTTTACACTTCCGGGTAGACCGGAACACGAGGAAGAAGAAGCTGAGAGTTAATGGCATGGAGCAGCTAACAGTGGACTGTGTGTGTCGTCAGAGTCGTGTTTTATCACTAACACACTGTGAACTGTTGTTCTGTTGTGGTTTTGCTGCTATTCATATGCTAATCGGAACCATTAGCACCCCTGTGAGCTCCACATATGTCATGGTTCCTTTCTGTCAATATGTGACACAGACCAATGCGACGTTCATGGGCTGTAAATTGTCGTTAACTGCCGAAAGTAAGGGAGATATCCGGGCATTTACAGGGACGAAAATCCCACTTTTCATGCAGTGTGTAAGTGTTTATTTGATAGGGAAGCTGTCTCTCTAAAATGCACCTCAGAGAGACAGTTGGGAATGCAACTTATGGCTTAGCAGGACAGCATGTCTACAGTGAAAAGACAGCAACATTCAATAATTCTAGCTAAAATTAATTCTTGGATGGGACCAGAACAATGTTTCTCTAATGTTTCATGTTTAGAAATGTTAAGAGAGGTTGAAACTCGTGTACCTATAAAAATTGGGATAAAAGTGGCCACAAGAAATGATTCTGAGGTGCATGTCCATTGACGTAAGTGCTTGACGCACGGACACACTCAAAGGATGACAGTTACACAAAAAACTGTATTTAAAACATTGAAACCACCTGAATTCCTTCTAAAATAAATATTTTCTGTTTCAGTGACTGATTGAGCTGAATCCAAACCTCAGATATTTTTTTTTTTACATGTTTGCTAAATTATGTACACATTTGAAATGAATATGTTGCAGAGTGTGTGGCAGCTTCAGTTAGGTTAAAACACAACCAGCCTGTATCACATGAAGGGGCAACAGTACTTGGTTAAAAAAGATTGTCATATAACTCTTACTATGAAATACGTCTGATAAAAATCCTGATATTGACTATATAAAAGTGACCATGCAGATGTTCATGGGGTATAGAAATATCATGTACAATATAATGCAAGCTTGCTATACAAATACTGAAAATTACATCTGATAGTTAATATCTCTTCCACTGAAAAACTCTAGCTTTGGCAGATTTTCTCACAGTCATTTTGGCACAATATTTGTATTTGGTGCCAAAATTGGGGTGTTAAAATATATATAGTGAATGCCTATATAACCACTGATACGCTAATAATGGTATGCTTCATAATGTAAACTGCTATTGGCAAACTATTTTGCATTTCTCAACTGAGAAACTGTCACTAACCTCATGTACTCATTCAACAAAAATCATATGAGACAACTTCAATCTTAAACAGACTAGTCATTCTTGGAGAACTGGCAGCCTCTACTGGCCTCTACATAACATTTGACTCACTAGGTTGGATTTGGTAGAAAGTCTGCTGGTTGCTATATGGCACAAATGGAAATTACAGCTCAAAGCTGGAAAAAGGTGCTTCTCTTCCAGTATATATTAAAGATGATGGACTGCTAATCCCAGCAAAAATCACATGAAACAGGCTTAATCTGATCAGCAAAGCCTATGATGCCAAAAGGCTTTCTTCTGATGATGATAATTAGACTGGGGTATCAATTTAACAGCAATGTTGTATATTTATGTCAAATGCTACATGTAGCACCTATAAATATATGCTACAACAAATCAAGTTTAATTTGTGCTACTATGGTAAGCACAATGTGATTTACAGAGCATTCTGCTTAAAATAACTAGGATAAAAATATGTTTTTAAAATTTTGTTTTGTTTTTTTAAGAAAGATTTGATTAGAAAACAGTGCAACATTTTGGGAAATACATTACTTTGCTAGCTGAACCAGAGTCAGAACAGAAGACCAATATCAGTGTTATCTCTGTGCATTCAGTCCAAAAATAGAACCATGATACGTTTAGCTTAGCTTAGCAAAAAGACAGGGGGGAACAGATGGCCTACACAAACTGGGGAAAAAGCCTTGCAGCAACTTGTGTAACATAACAAAGCAACATTTCTAAATTTGGAACACCAACACCTGGCAAAAGCACTGGAGACAGCTAGCTCTTCGCGCTAAGCTAGGCTATGCACAACCAACCAACCAAGTATCCCTGATGCAAACACAGAGATAAAACGGACACAAATTCATGTTTTCCATATGATAAATTACTCTTCCCAGATGTTCAGTCCCCTCACCATAGAAACATGGGAGGCATTAGTGTGTTTATGTTTTGGCCATAATTTCATTATTTCAACTTTGTTTATGAGAAATGTTCTTCTTTTGGGTTGGTATGGCAGTTGTTCATCTTTTAGTGATTCGACTGGGACCATTTCATATTCAGTGTTGGACAGTAACCCATTATGCAATCATATATTGCAGTAATATTATTACTTTACCTAGTAACATGTTGTGTAAGGAATTCATTTCAAAATCGATAATAATATCAAAGTTACTATGTTAAGTAATGTATTGCTGCCAGAACATAATATGTTTTTTGTCCTATGTAGGTTGTCTTATGATGATGTGTATGCGCAGCAGGTCAGGGCAGGTCACGTCCATTGCTAGCAAAAATCTGAAGGTTGGATGGGACAGACCGGTCAGTCTCAGTGAATATATCTCCGTTGAAGATAGACAAGAACATTGTGGTTTGTTGCAGAATTTGCGCAAGCAATGCTTTCACCCACGAAAAAACAATGACATCCAAATTAATGAAGCATTTGACATGGTAGTAAAGCTGAGTGAAACTTGTCAAATAAACACACCGGTGCTGACAGTGAGACATCTACTGCCTGTGAAGCAGCGTGTACTCCTGCTAACAACAGAAACTGGATTTCAGAGCAGGGCACAGTTGTGGAAGGCGCTAAATGGACACGATCTAAAGTAGCTCATTGCTAAGTTATAACATGGAGGAGATTATTATTATTATTATTATCATTATGATCAGTAGTAGTAGTAGTAGTAGATATTTTTGTAAATGTAATACAGAATGTTAATGAGCATAACTAATCACTTTCGATACCAAGTAATAAGTAAAGTATTTTTAATGCAGCAATAAGTAAAAAAGGGAACATGTTACACTTCCTGAGTAACTTGCCCAACACTGTCATATCCCATCCGAGCCTTTTAAGTGTTTGCCAGTAGTGCCAGTTTGCCAGTCATTTCAGTGCGAAAAATGCATAGACATGGTTTTATTTCAGATCCCAAGTTGCCCCCCAAATAACTACCCCACTTTGTGACTCTGTTCAAGTTAGCATTTGGCTGTGGATTTGACAGCAGCAAGTATATTTCACAACATGTTCATCAGAAAACTACAAGGAGCTTTTAAGCACAATGAAACCTGCCAAATTCATTTGGGAAGCTTGAGGTCAAGTATTGCATTGATTAAGGACAATGTACTAATTATCTTGTGATATAAATAAGTATAACGTTCCACTGTTTTTCTGCTTTTTGTGCTGTAGATATGGGATGGACATCAAATGTAAGTACAGGATATAAAGATAAGGTCAGGGTTTACAGTATACAAGGTACAGTAAACGCGTATTTCAGTGCAAGTCACAGCATATTTGACTTCATAGCTACAGAAGGAATGCTAAGCACACTTATGGTTCAAAACAGTATTCTGTTGAGTATGTGGTATCTGTACAGTAAGAGACAAAATAGAAAACATACCTCTGTGACATATTAATGTCATTGTTGTTCACTCTTTGTAAAATAATTAATTATTTATCTATTCAAATCAAATATGTTTTATCGGAAATAGTATTTTTCTGATGTAGCACCCTTTTCAAACATACACAGTATTTACAGTGTGGGGAAGTAAACAGTGGTTTCACAGCTATGATACATTTTTTTTGCTGTATTTGCTACTTTTGCTACAGTTTCAATGCTACTGTGCATTTTTTTTCTTTTTTTGTGATGATTTATATCAAAAACATACGGAACTGTTTAAAAAAGTTCTCCTTTTCCCAAAGCACTGGCACAGCATCGACACTACATTAGGTTTTCCTTAGAGTGACCACAGAGTACACACTGATTATTTATACAACACGTAAAAGGTTGTGATTGAGTGTAAAGACATAAAAAAATGGCATGCTGATTAAAACCTTTTCTTTTAAAGTTATAATGATATATATACAGATAATATTAACTGCTGTCACAGATAAAGGGTTCACTGAAAATCCAACTGTCTTTTATTAGTAGCTACATCTTCTTCATATGTTTTTCGTGTTAGTATGTTAGTCTCTGAAAACAGGGGTTATTGATGTTCCCTTGTAGAAAATGTTTCGGGCGTTATCAGGACTGTTTGCTCTCTCTGGAATCAGGATGATGTTATTGCCTTTTCTCTGCAGTGTGGACTCACGGCTGGAGGTAATTGAGGGGGTCTCTGAACCGGTTTCTCCACCACCCCCTCCCCCACCACCTCCACCGGATCCAGAACCACTACCATCCCCAGGAGTCACCCTTATGGTAGAGAGTCCCTGCGGGTGGAGCCTCTGTTCGGACTGGCCAGTGCTCTGGGTGTGAACAGTAACTATAGGAGGGGTGCTAACAGTGGCAGTGGTGGTAACGATGTGATTGGCACGCTTCCTGTCAATGGACCCTTCACGTATCGAGTCCGAGCTTTCAGAATCTCTGTTTAAATCATTGAGGTCAAAGGATTGCTTCAAACTTCCACCTCCCCCTCCTGGTCCACCAGTCCCTGTACCTCCACCAACCCCAGTGCCATGATCCAGGGACCGCCATCTCCAGGATCCGCTTCCATCTGTGGATGGAGCTTGGATCACTGGCTTGCTGTTTTCAGGGTGGGCCTCCACTCTGATAATTGCTCCAGTACTCCCTGAAATACTACCTGTGGTACTACCCAGTGAACTGGGACCTGTGGTGTTGGTGGGGTCTTGATCAGTTAGCGCTCTGTAGCGAGTAGATCCCTGGCAACTTCCATTGGTGCCACAGCCAATGCTGCTCTCATCTAAACTCTTGGAGTGGGTCTGTAGTAGGCCCTGCTGTTTGGACATAGCAATCACTTGCATGATTCGTGGCTGGGTGTTCTGCCCGTTATTTTCAGTCCTGCAGGCTGTTGTCTTCTCTGCTGCTCTTTGCCAGTTAGCTTGAGCTGTGCTATTTAATGTTGACATCCCCTCACTTCCTCCTACAACCCTCATCCTAGGGGAGTTGGTGTTGTAATTTTCTTGAGCTTCCTCTGGTATGTGGACCAGCTGCGACGACCCAGGTCTAGATTGCATGGATATTCTGGCACCTCCGGTGATACCACTACAGTTACTGGGCAGGGTAGTACTTGCACCTGTGGCCAGTTTGGACATGTATGCATGGCTATCAAAGCCTCCATTCAGACCCATAGCTGATTGCTCAGAGCTAGACCTGAGCTCCATGCTGCCATGGTGATGTGGATGCTGGGAGGACTGACCAGATGACGAGTCTACAGAGGAGGAGAAGGAGTCGGGGACCTGCAGGGAGCATTTGTGGTTGCTGTTCTTACTTTTCCATTGAGACAGAAGCTGCTTGGAGCGGCTGGAGTCCATGGAGGCATGGTGGAGGGTGGCAGCGTGACGTCTGGCGGCTTCCTCGTATGCTGCCATGGCCTGGGGGGTGTGGACCCGAGGTAGGGTGTGACTAAAGGTCACCATGGCATCTTTGTTCACAGGGCTGCGGGGGGAGATCACCTCGACATCTGCACTAGAGCGCTTCAGATTGTCCTCAGGTCTCTGCTGTTGAAGGGCTCGATGAAGAAGGCCCTCAGAATGGGAGGTGTGCATGCCAGGCTCACCGGCCATGCTTGCTTTCATTTGCAGGTGGTGGAGTACAGCCTCCTGGCTTATGTGGGGCAAGGAGCAGGGGGGGTGGTGAATCTGTGGAGGGGGGCTGGTGCTGGCCTCCTCACTTGGCTGAAAATTTCCAACTGCATACAAGCCCTAGCAACAGAGGAAACATTATGAATAGTACATTTGGTTTAATGCTCATATTACTATTACTACTACTTTTATGAGTTCATTGTTGAACCATTTTAGAACATTTGAGTTAACAGAAAAAAAAAGTTTTTGCATAATTGTGTGTTTTTAAAAAAAAAAGAATTGGGGGATTCAATTTTATTTTCAATTTCATAAAATGAGGCTTCTGTTCAGAGTAACCATTGGTAAGGAAGCGTTTGATGGGACTTGCTCCTACCAGGTAGACAGCAATAGCACCTCCGAGCAAGAAGCCAAGGTAGACATCAATAGCATGGTTCTTGTACTGAATAATCCGGGTCAGACCACAAATGATGGCACAGATAGTGAAGGAGAAGACCAGCAAGGGCTTGAGCAGCTTGGATGAATCCGTCAGAGTGCTGTTGAAGTACATCTGTGGACACATGACAGCATTATTTAGCATTCATGTGGATACAAATCACAATAAGTAGTTATCTTCTCCGTAATGGCCGCCATCTATATTCTCCAATTACTACTGATGTAACTGCAAGTCACTATCACCAATCACTGTAGAGTCATTCAGTGGCAACCCACCAAAAATCCAGAACTGTTGTTAAATAATATATCAAGTGAAATACTCCACCTATGTTTTAGAAATTACTTTGCAGTTTTTAAAAGTGTTTTCCGTACTGTTATTCTTTTAATTCTTGACAGCTGTTTGATCTCTGGCAACTTCCCATGCAGTTTTTCAACCAATTAAGAAAAACAAAACACATGTTGAGTTATTTCAGCTGAGTCAATGAATTGTGTCCACAACAAAAACATTTGTAGCAGTTTTCAGTCAGGTTGTAAGGCGCACTATATACTTGCAGAGACAGCCCTTGTGTATAGCCCATCAGTATCTTTTAAAACGCTCAAATCCTTTTTTTTTTATGTCTCTATAAAAGCAAGGAATCTCTCTCTGTTGTCTGTGTGTGTGTGTGTGTGTGTGTGTGTGTGTGTGTGTGCGTCTGCGGATCAGGCTCAGACTGACCTTTGAGTTTCCACATGGCTGCTGCTTGGTTCAAGGGTGTGCAACGTTGCATTTGTTTGGACTGCAATGATACTGTTAATAATTTACTTCATAAATGCTTTACCAATTCCACTAGCATTGCTAACCGCAGCCACCATAGTCACGTGTGCACCAGAGCCAATCACTACACACCATAACCATGTGTGCACCAGAGCACCAGAGCCACTGCAGAGCTCAAAGCCATGACAACAAGTGGATTTATACTTGCAGCAGCGCAAGCTGGACTGGGATTTTGCTGGCGGTTCGGTCCCGTTCTGTTCTGTGAATCTAAACTGACTGTTGTGGATTAATGAGACTAAACGAGTCCGGGCCGAGTCTGTTCGGGTCTGAGGAGATCCAGAGACGCGTGGACAACAAGTGGAATCGGAATCTGTGGATGTTCGTGTGTTGCTAGCTGCTAGCCACTACCCCACACGGCCCACCTCCCCAGTCAACGGGCGCACCAGCAGGTCCAAAACCGGACTTTGGGTAAATAATGTCCGCCACGCTTTTTCACGAACATTGCCGTCACATTTGCTTTGTGTCTGGTGCAAGTAGAAATGGTACAAATGGGCTTTGGTCACGAAAGTGTCCAAGCAGCAAGTTTGGTTGTTGAGGAACAGGAAGTTGTGAGAGGGATGTGGGCGGATGAATGACAGGCAACGATGGTTGGTGTAGAGACAGCGATATTGAGAGTTGAGAGATTTGTGACATTTAATGTGTTTGAAGAGTTTAGTTAGTGTGTTATGTAGTGTTTGTTTAATGAGTCACATAACTACATATAACTTTGTAAAATGTTAAAATGTATGCATATATTTAGCAAACAATTTATATTTGCATTATAACTAATAATGGTTTGTTAAACATATTTGTGGTATATTTCATACGGGCACTGCACTAGTAGGAAGGCATTCATGAATAAACAGGAGTTCCTGGGTTTCATCATCTACTCTTGTCATGTAACATTTTCATCTTTATTTTATTCTCCAGTCATTAATAAACCTTGTGTTGTTTCATCAGTTTGTAACCCTGGTTCAGAAAAGTGCTGTATAAACGAAGTGTATGATTATTATTATTATTATCATTATTATTATTATTATTATTATTATAGAAGTTGTTTGTTGTTGTTTCCTGTTGTTGTTTTTGTATTTCTTCAGTTTTACTCAAACACCTCTTGTCAATTTGCTAAGCTTATCTGTATTTCTTATATGTTGATTCTCACTCTTGCCTTGTCATGTCTCATTTGTCTTCCTTTTAATGACTTAATAACTTGTATTGTGATATTAATAAATGCCAAAAACAGAATAAACAAACAAAACAGGCAGCATTTTGTTTACAGTGGTGTTTCTATACATAACTCATTTCTCATTTTTGTTTGCACTGGACAGTATTTGAATAGCAATATGGATTATTTGTAAATACCAATACACTGCCATACTGTTTATAATTACATGTTCATATTGTACACAATTATGTTTATAAATATATACAAGTCAATTCCATTTCTTACCTTTATATAATATTGTTTATTTTTTACTATTATTGTTGTTTGTAATACTACTGTTCTTTGGCTGCTTTGGCAAAGAAATTTCCCCATTTGCAGGACAGTAAAGGAATTCTGATTCTTATTCTAAAGAATAAAGACCATACCATTTAGCATCTAATCTGACTGGTGTTGATATTTGCAGGTGAGTTTTCAGTGTTGGGTTCAATGTGTTACAGCTTGCTCCTGTTTTTACCTATTTTAGCAGTCAGTGTTTTATCTTTCTTCATGAAAAGTTGACACTTTATTGATTTCTACATGGTGGAGCAAAAATATTATTGGATTGAACCATGCAGCAGTGTTACTGTTGGCCAATTCCATCATCCTCCTATAAATGTTTTGCTTCGTTAACTTCTCTTTAATTTGGTTCTTGATGAGAGGGTGAGCAGGGTAAGTGTTTGCGTGGGCTCAAATCATTACTCACCGAAACATAGACAGCGGCGAAGGATGCGAGGGTAGCGTGCTGCGATGGGAAGGATTTTCTGCAAGACATAAGACCAGAAATAGGGTGGTGAGAGTGTTTAACCACAGTCAACACAAGCATAATGATATATCTCACCACCCTGCACACACTCGGTTGTTAGGGGTGAATGACTGAACCCGATTAGATGTAATACATCTTTTCTTGTTCCTCTTGCTTTGACATACATGTTAAAACTCAAAAAATACTTTCACCAATGAAGTGGAATTTTACATTAAGGCAAATTAAAGAAATAGTTCATACAACTATGGTTTTGTCTGGAAAAAAATAAAGTTTAGTTTAGTTTTTAAGAAATTGTGTTATATACAGGTCTTGGTAAAACAAGTATAGGCCTGTGCCACTGTATGCTTCAGGACATACTACAAAGCAGCAGATCTTCAAATATTCAAGCACTCATGAAATCACATTTTTGCTTGAAATGCTCATTACTAGTGATATCTTAATCTGATGCTACTATGACCAATGACTAGTACCAGTGATACATACACACAGTGTGAATGTCTGATCACATTCTGCAGTATATCAGCAAGAGTTTGACAGTGTGCCTCAGAATGAAAGTGAACCTGTGGCCTTTTTTCCTCACACCAACCCAGTGACCTATCTCTGACAGGTCCTTCAACAGCCCTCATCTTTACTCCTGACTCTGCATGTATGTGTGTGCATGCGTGTGTGCGCGAACGCGTGCATGTGTGCATGCGTGCATGCGTGCATGCGGATGCCTGCTAAAGCTGTTTGCTCTCCTTCCTAAACCTGCATTGCAACATCTGTGGAGTCATAAAAATTTCATTTACATATGAAAACAGATTGCAGTGCCTCAGAGTGAACTGACCCACTTTTAGCACTGAAAATACCAACACAAATATAGCTGTATATATAATCTGCATCTGCTATACACACACATCATTATAATTGTATATTGTTATAAACACATTAGTTGGGATTTCTAAATACTGAGCAGTAAATTAATATAATAGTATAAATATATGAATACATTTAAAATAAGTGATATCATTTTAATAAAATAAGTGTTAACAGGGCACTATATAGCTTTGCAGAACAAATTCAAACTCCAAATTTTTATATTCACAATATTAATGAGGTCGCAATGCAAACCATTAGTGAATAAAGAGGCTGTTCTCAGAGGAAAAAAAGGTAACCAGAAAACTGTTCAAAGCTGGAAAGGTGGAAGGGTCTGCCAGAAGTAAAAATTGCCTTGTCCTTTAAGGTCAGTTTGTTTATTCAGTACTGAAAAAGAAGAGAGTTTTATTTTTTTTTAGGCATAGCAATAAATTAGTAAATACATTTTCTAGTATCCCTGCCCACGTTATCCAAGGACAGACAACTCCATAAAGAGGCTGTCCTGTCTGCCTATGAACACACAGAGAGCAGGGGAGGGGATTTCAAACTGCACAGGAAGTTAGCTGAAACAGTGACCTCTCTCTAGTACTTAAGTACTTTTAAGTACTTCAGGAGCCTACTGTAGCTACACTTTACACAGGACAGAAGTTGAGACAGTTGCCTGACTAATCCCATGGGTGAATAATATTGGGGATACCAGAAAATGTATTTACTCTTATGCCCATCCAGAGAGCACCTTTCCCGACCGTCACCTCCGATGGCCTCACCCGCTTCAGTCCTCTCTCCTCAGGGGATGTTCTCACACTAGTGATGTCTAACCATGCCACCACCTGTTCCCTGGACCTGATTCCCTCCTCCCTTTCAAGACAGCCACAGTAAAGCCACTCCTAAAGAAAGCCACCCTAGACTCAGCTAACATCCGAAACTACAAACCTGTATCTTCTTTCACTCCTCTCTAAAACCCTGGAATGTGCAGTCTACAAGCAACTGTCCTCCTATCTTTCAGAAAATGACCTTGACTCTAATCAGTCAGGCTTCAGGGCTGGTCACTCCACTGAAATGGCCCTCCTCACAATGACTTGAGGTGCTTGGTGCCACCAGAGCCTGGGCCAACTTGTCAGTCCTCATTCTCCTCGACTTATCCTCTGCGTTTGACACAGTCAACCACCAAATCCTCCTCTCCACTCAGGGTAAACTTCGCATTGCTGACTCCGCTCTAACATGATTCACATCATACCTGACAAATCACACCTTTCAGGTCGCACTGAACAGCTTCTTGTCCCAACCCTGCTTTCTAGAAACTGGTGTCCCTCAAGGCTCAGTGTTAGGACTGCTTCTGTTTTCACTATACACTAGATCACTAGGCTCTGCAATCACACCAAATGGATTCTCCTACACTGTTATGCTGATAACACCCAACTGTTCCTCTCTTTTCCCCCATCCTCCTCCAACACCCACTTTGCAAAGCACATCTCAGAATGACATCTCCACTTGGACAGCTGCGCATCGCCTCACCCTTAGTAAAACTGAAGTCCTCTTCATCCCGGGGAAAGACTGCCCTCACATGGACCGGTCAGTCACTGTTGAGGATGTCACGGTATCTTCTTCGTTATGGGAGGCCGTTTAGGGGTGAAAACATTGAAATATGTGCACATACACACTGAAATACATGCACATACACACTGAAAATGTTCACACACACATTGACAATGTGCACGTACCCATTGAAAATGTGCACACATACATTAATATGATGTGCACACACGCACTGAAAATTTCTACACCCTACTACTACTTGCTACTGTGTGTG
Organism: Sparidentex hasta; assembly: GCA_030272975.1. NCBI lineage: Eukaryota > Metazoa > Chordata > Actinopteri > Spariformes > Sparidae > Sparidentex > Sparidentex hasta. Next base: position 18,622 of record JARJLU010016091.1, on the reverse strand, counting down.
TGTGTGTGTGGGGGGGTGGGTATCTGAGTGTGCATGTGAAATGTCAATGCGCCCGGAAGTTGTTTCAATGTAACCAGAAGGCACCGCCATCTTGGACGGCTACTTCTCTCTCCATAGGTTTAGGCAGCCATTCTCAACCATGGGGTCCTGACCCCAATTGGGGTTGTGTGATGATTTCTGGGGGTCGCCAAATCATTTTGATCAAATATACATTTATTTATTTATCATTTATTTATTAATTTTTTATCAAAATTAGTGTAGCGTCCTACCAGACGTTAGAAGGACGATGAGCGATTGGGCTCAAACAGGCATTTTATTACTCAAAACCAGTTACTGTCGCTGTCGGCCGCAGTGACGTGTGGTGAGGTTCATGGCTGGTGAGGCACTGACTCCATCAGAATCAGATTAACAAATATATGAACCCAACAGAGTAGATTATTCACCATTTGACAGCAAAGGCTGGCTCAATTCGTGGCTAAATTTGTATATTAGGAATCGAGGAAAATATCAAGAGAAAATATAACACTAACGAAAATCGGAGAGATCAAATAGCCAACATTTGTAGGTCAATTGTGAATTAATTAAATTAATTATTATTAGTGGGGTGAAGGCAAAACCAGAGTATGTAATGTACTACAACAACACCAAGTACGACGAGGACGTCCCGGTCTGGATGCCGAGGGTGTACTCCGTCACAGGCGGTACGGAAGACGGCCAGTGTCTGCTATAACATTCTGGACCTGGGAGGGATCAATGACCGAATCTTAATGAAGGAACACCAGCAGCAGGAGAGCCCGGAGGAAAGTCCTGCAGCAGCTGCAGAGGAGGTGAGGGCAGAATACATGGAGGGGAAAGAGGCCGCAGCAGCCGGCACAAGGTGGGCAGCAGTGGATGAAACCACCGCAGCAGCAGCAGACACGGACACGGACACTGAGGCAGTGCTGGTCCAAAGAACAAAGTAGCCTATATCCTGCTGTGTGAGAAGGTGGTAGGGTGTGGAAATTTACAGTGCGTGTGTGCATATCATGTCAATGTATGTGTGCACTTTTTCAATGGGTACGTGCACATTGTCAATGTGTGTGTGAACATTTTCAGTGTGTATGTGCATGTATTTCAGTGTGTATGTGCACATATTTAAATGTTTTCACCCGAAACGGCCTCCCATAACCATGAGAAGCCAGAGATACCATGACATCCTCAACAGTGATTGACATACAATAGATAGATAGATAGATAGATAGATAGATAGATAGATAGATAGATAGATAGATACTTTATTGAAACCCGGAGGAAATTCAAGAATGGCGAGGAACCTGGGCATAATCCTCAATGACGGACTGTCCTGCACCCCCAGCATCACTACTGTGGCCCGATCCTGCTGATTTGCCCTCCACAACATCTGCAGGATCTGGCCTTTCCTCACAAAAGATGCAACACAACTCCTGGTCCAAGCGCTGGACTACTGCAACTCCCTCTTTGATGGACTCCCAGCCTCTGCAACTAAACCTTTGCAGCATATCTAGAACGCTGCAGCGTGCCTTGATTACTATGTGACCTCAACTGGCTTCCTGTTAAGGGCCACATCTGATTCATAACGATGGTGCTGGCCTTCAAAGCCATCAACGGAACGCCACCCGCCTACCTACAAACACTGGTCAGACCACATGCCCCAGCTCGAGCACTTCGCTCATTGGCATCAGTTGGCCAACTGGTACCCCCATTGCTGAGAGCAAACAAATCCCGCTCAGCGAAGTCACAACTCTTCTCTGTTTTGGCACCTCAGTGGTGGAACGAGCTCTCAACCAATGTCTGGACAACAGAATCGCTCTCCATCTCCTGCAAAAGACTCAAGACTCATCTGGTCAGACTTCGTCTCAACCCCCCCCCACACACACACACAAAAACTGTATGTACTTGTATCTTCGTATCGTTAGCACTTCAATCATAGCACTTATGCACTCAAAGACTCTTTGACAAATCGCAGTTACGATCCGCAGATGAGGGCTTGACAATTGTTTCTATATTTTGTTTTGCTCCAAAGAGATATGTCATGGTTTCTCTCTTATGAGAATCAGGCCACAGGGCTTTAGAAGTTAATTTCCTCAGTGGCACATCAAAGGTTGAGTTTTCTGGATTTCCCATGACACTCCAACTCCTCCTTGAACCAACACCTTATTGTGGTGGAGGGGTTTGAGGATCTGAAGGATCCTAGGGGCTATGTTGTCCAGGGCTTAATGTCCCTGGTAGGTTCTCCCAAGGCAAACATGTCCTAGGTGACGGGTCAGACTAAAATTGGTTCCAGAGCCCATAATGAATAGAAAAACAACAAGGAAGTGTACGTCAGGTGGGGCCCCACCTTGGAGCCAGACCTGGGGTTGGGGCATGCAGGCAAGTGCCTGGTGGCTGGATCGAGCGACGTGGGCCCACCCTCCAGTAGGCTCACCACCCGCAGGAGGGTTCAGTGTGATTTGGGCGGCAGTCGTGGGCCCCGATGACCCAATCTTCGGACGGTGACTCTAGCCATAGGGACATGGAATGTCACCTCGCTGGGGGGTAAAGAGCCTGAGCTAGTGCAGGAGGTTTAGCGGTACCGGCTAGAGATAATCAGGCTCACCTCCACTCACAGTCTGGGCTCTGGAACCCAACTCCTTGACAGAGGCTGCACTCTCTTCCATTCTGGAGTTGCCCGCGGTGAGAGGCGCCGAGCTGGTGTGGGCTTGCTTATAGCTCCCCAGCTTAGCTGCCATGTGTTAGAGTTCACCCCAGTGAATGAGAGGGTCGCTTCCCTGCACCTTCGGGTCGGGGATAGGTTTCTCACTGTTGTTTCGACTTATGGGCTGAATAGCATTGCAGAGTACCCAACTTTCTTGGAGGCCCTGGGAGGGCTACGGGAGAGTGCTCCGACGAGGGTCTCTGTCGTTCTACTGGGGGACTTCAACGCTTATGTGGGCAGCGTCAGTGTTACCTGGAGAGGTTCCACTGACCACGTTCAAACTTAAGGGTGTCCATATGCACACTAGAACGAAGGTCAATGATCGACTTTGCAGTCGTGTCATCTGACCTCCAGCCATATGTCTTGGACACTCAGGTGAAGAGAAAGCCTGAGCTGTCAACTGATCACCACCTGGTGGTGAGTTGGATCCGCTGGCAGGGGAGGAAGCTGGACAGACCTGGCAGATCCAAATGCATCGTGAAAGTCTGCTGGAAGCATCTGGTGGAACCCTCTGTCAGGGAGATCTTCAACTCCTACCTCCGGGATCGCTTTGACCAGATCCTGAGGGAGGCTGGGGACATTGAGTCTGAATAGACCATGTACTCCACTTCCATTGTTGACGCGGCTGTCCGGAGCTGTGGCCGTAAAGTCTCCAGTGCATGTCGTGGCAGCAATCCCCGAACCCGGTGGTGGACTCTGGAAGTAAGGGATGCTGTCAAGCTGAAGAGGGAATCCTATCAAGCCTGCTTGACTTGGGGGACTCCTGAGGCAGCTGACGCGTACTGGCAGGCCAAGAGCACGGGCAGTCGTGGAAGCAAAAACTCGGGTCTGGGAAAAGTTTGGGGAGGCTGTGGAGAAGGACTACCATTTGGCCTCGAAGAAATTCTGGCAAACCAAACCTATTCAAAAAAGGGGACCGGATGGTCTATTCCAACTATCAGGGGATCACACTCCTCAGCCTCCTTGGGAAAGTCTATTCGAGGGTACTGGAGAGGAGAATTCGGCCAATAGTCAAACCTCGGATTTAGGAGGAACAATGCGGTTTTCATACTTGCTGCGGAATACTGGACCAGCTCTATACCCTCCACAGGGTGCTCGAGTGTTCATGGGAGTTTGCCCAACCAGTTCACATGTGTTTTGTGAAGTTGGAGAAGGCATTCCACCCCGTCCCTCGTGGCACTCTGTGGAAGGTGCTCCAGGAGTATGGGGTCGGAGGCCCTCTATTAAGGGTTGCACAGTCCCTGTACGAATGGAGCAGGAGCTTGGTTCGCATTGCCGGCAGTAAGTCAGACCTGTTCCCAGTGCATGCTGGACTCCGGCAGGGCTGCCCTTTGTCACTGGTTCTGTTCATTATTTTTATGGACAGAAGGGGCTATGCTTTGGGAGCTGCTGGATCTCATCTCCGCTTTTCGTGGATGATGTGGTCTTGTTGGCTCCTTCCAGCCAGGACCTCCAGGATGTCCTGGGGCGGTTTGCAGCTGAGTGTGAAGCAGCTGGCATGAGAATCAGCACCTCCAAGTTCAAGGCTATTGTTCTCAATCGGATAAAAGGTGTCTTGCTCCCTCCGGGTTGGGGGAGAGCTCCTGCCTCAAGTGGAGGAGTTTAAGTATCTTGGGGTCTTGTTCACGAGTGAGGAAGGGTGGAGTGTGAGATTGACAGGTGGATCGGTGCAGCGGCCACAGTAATGTGGTCATTGTATCGGTCTGTCGTGGAGAAGAGAGAGCTGAGCCAAAAGGCAAAGCTCTCGTTTTACCTGTCAATCTACGTTCCTACTCTCACCTATGATCATAAACTTTGGGTCATGACAGAAAGAATAAGATCCCGGATACAAGTGGCCGAAATGAGTTTCCTCCGCAGGGTGGTGGGGTGCTCCCCCTCCCCAGAGATAGGGTGAGGAGCTCTTTCATCCGGGAAGAGTTTAGAGTAGAGCCGGTGCTCCTCCACATCGCGAGGAGCCAGAAGAGGTGGCTCAGGCATCTGTTTCGGATGCCCCCGGGATGCCTCCCTCGGGAGGTGTTCCTGGCATGTCCCGCCGGGAGGAGACCCCGAGGAAGACCTAGGACACACTGGAGTGACTATGTTGCTTGGCTGGCCTGCGAATGCCTTGGGATATTCCCAGAAGAGCTGGATGAAGTGTCCGGGGAGAGGGAAGTCTGGGTGTCCCTGCTCAGGCAGCTGCCCCCGCGACCCTATATAAGCGGAAGAAGATGGATGGATGGATGGATGGCTGGATGGATAGATGGATGGATGGACTCCACTCCAAACACATGGTCACTGACCTCTACACTTGTATCCCACTGTTCCAAAGTGATATGGCGTGTTTGAAGGAACTGAGATGCAATGGTCAGTTTGACACACATACTGAAACCTAATCATATGGCAGGAGTTTGCTTGAGTTTAGGCAATATAACTACTTGGTTAGGTGCAGGGACCAAAAGACCTAACAGTAAATTAACTATTAAATAAAGTTTAATTAACTATAAATTAAGTACTGATTAAAGAAGGTTACCATCAATTCATGTCAAAGGTTCCTTTAAAAGTATGAAGCACACTATTTTGTCTTAACAATGGTGATTTTATCTTAGTTAGTTGGTCCTTCTGCTTTTGCTGTTAATACTAATTAATACTGCCACTGCACAACCACTGCAGCTTTCTATGCTGCTCTGGAAACAAGACTGAAAATTGAGCTGCCACAGAAAGAACGGAAGACTGTTTATGCCAGGAGCAGATGGTAATATTTAGACTTCCATAGTCTGCAGTCACATCTACATGTGTCCCAAATGCACGGGTTAAATCTGCCCACATCCCCATGCTGTCTACTGCCACAAGCATACACAAACTCACATGGAGACATAATTCTATTAAACTGCATAAAACAACACATCTGGAGTGGTATGAGGACTATCACTGGTTTCAGACTAACTAACAGTGGAGCTGATGGTAGTGTGGCTAGGGACAATGAGTTAAATCTGTTCTTCAACAGGTTTGACACTGCAGCCCTGGCCCTGCTGGCTCTCCTGTTGAATGTCTCCAGCCACCACCGCTTCTGATCCCCCCTCCTCCTCCTGATAGCACCTCATCCAACTTTATGAGCCCCTCACACCCATCCCCCACTCCTTACACCTCCTCTGGCTCCCATGCTACCTGTCCTCCTCTCACTATGGAATCTAACTCTCCACCTCCGTGACCTGCACTGTTTACGCCTCTTCATGTTAGGAGACAGTTGAGCAAACTCCCCGCCAGTAAGGCTGCAGGCCCTGAAGGTGTCAGCCCACAGGTTCTCAGAGCCTGCGCCGAACAGCTCTGTGGAGTGCGTCTTCAACATGAGCCTGAGCCTCCAGAGGGTCCCTGTGATATGGAAGACGCCCTGCCTCGCCAAAGATGCCACAGCCCAGTGGTTTCTCGGACTACTGACCGGTGGCACTGATGTCACATATTGTGAGGACCATGGAGAGACTCATCCTGGATCAGTTCAGGCCTAAAGTCAGGCCTCACCTTGATCCCCTCCAGTTCGCCTACCAGCCCCGGATTGGAGTTGAGGATGCCATCATTTACTGGCTGAACCATTTCTACGCCCACCTCGACAAGCCGGGGAGCACTGTGAGGGTCACGTTCTTTGACTTCTCCAGTGCTTTCAATACCATCAGGCCTGCTCTACTGGGTGACAAGCTGACAGCGATGCTGGTGGATCTCCCCCTTGTGTCCTGGATTGTGGATTACCTCACTGGCTGACCACAATACTTGCGTTTGCGGCACTGTGTGTCAGATGCAGTGGTCAGCAACAGATGCGGGGCCCCACAAGAGACTGTCCTCTCTCCTTTCCTCTTCACCCTTTACGCCACAAACTTCAGTTAACAGACAGAGTCTTGCCATCTCCATCTTCATAAACTGGACTGGACTAAGAATAGAATAGAATGGAATAGAATAGAATAGAATAGCTTTATTGTCATTGTAACAGGTACAATGAAATTAAGTGCGGTCCTTATTCAGTGCAAAACATCTGCTGAGGTAGTAGATTCGTAAATAAATACCTAAATAAAAACTACTCTATACATATTAACACTAAAAACACATAGGAGACACACCCATACATACATTCACAGTCAAAAATTTCACATAGCCCTTTTACAAAGGTAAGCGGTGAGAATTATGCTCAGGTAGCACGATTCAATGCACATATGGCTGTTGAATAAAAGCTGTTTTGTAGTCTGTTTTTTCTGGTTTTCATGGACCTGTATCTCCTGCCTGACAGCAGTAGTTTGAACAGTGTGTGACCAGGGTGTTGTAGGATAGTTTTGGCCTTTTTGAGGGAGTGGGAACTATTAAGGTTTTAATAGGCAGCCAATGATTTTCTGTGCTGCCTTTTGTGACCCCCTGGAGCCTCTTCCTCTGTGCCACAGTGCAGCTTGAAAATCACACACACAGGCAGTATGACAGGATGCTCTCAACTGAGCAGTGGTAGAAGGATGCCAGCAGTTTTGGGGGGATGTTGTTCCTCCTGAGAACTCTCAGGAAGTAAAGTCTCTGCTGGGCCTTCTTCACTGACTCACTGGTGTGGACACTCCAGGTCAAATCCTCCATGATGTTGACTCTCAGGAAGTGGAAGTCGGAGACCTTCCCCACACAGGTCCTGCCTAGGAGCAGTGAGCGGATGTCCGTTGTCTTCCTCCTGAAGTCCACAATGATCTCCTTGGTCTTTGAGGTGTTGAGGAGCAAGTTGTTAACTCTGCACCACTCCGCAAACCACTCTACCTTGTCTCTGTGGTTAGACTCATCCCCCCTCGAGATGAGCCCCACTACTGTGGTGTCATCCGCAAATGTGACAAAGGTGTTGCTGTGGTGAGCGGGGGTTCAGTCGTGGGTGCAGAGGGTATAGAGCAGGGGACACGCAGCCTTGCAGGGAACCAGTACCGAGGCTGAGGGCCGTGGATGTATGAGGGCCCACTCTTACCCTCTGAGTGCGGTCTGTCAGAAAGTCCTTAATCCAAAGGCAGGCTCCGCTCCTTTAAAATCTGCCGAACAATGCTGAGGATGTTTTATGAGTCTGTGGTGGCCAGTGCTATTCTGTTTGATGTTGTGTGCTGAGGCAGCAGACTGAGAGTAGCAGATGCCAACAGACACAACAACAACAAGCTGATCTGGAAGGCCAAGTGGAGCTGGACTCTTTGACAGCAGTGTCAGACAGGAGGATGCTATCGAAAGTTGGGGCGATACTGCAGTATGGCTCTCACCCTCTCCACAATGCTCTGATCAAACAGAGAAGAACCTTCAGCGAGAGACTGACTGCTCCTAAATGCACCACAGGAAGTCATTCCTACCTGTGGCCATTAAACTCTACAACTCCTCCCTCTGATGATTGGACTTTTTATATAAAAAACAAAAAAACAAAAACAAAAGAAAAGCAAAACTGTGATTTAACAATACAACTATTTCTCTGTGTAGTGTCTATATTATCTCACTATATATGGTATTGTATATATTTCTAGACTGTCTACTTTATTATTTAATATTGTATTTTATTGTCAACTTTATTATTATTTTATTTTATTTTATTATTGTTTACTTTAGTATTTTATTTACATCTTTATCTTTATCTCTTGTTTCCATTCACGGTGTATTTCCATTCTATTTTGCACAGAGCACCTGTAACAAAAACAACTCCCCAGTGGGGATCAATGAAGTACTCTGATTCTGATTCTGATTCTGAAAAAACAGTCTCCATTAATGTTCATGAGATTTTCAGGTTTAGGATGGAGAGACCTGCAAACAGAGTGTTGATTACTTAACCTAGTGTCAATCAAGACAAACTGCAGTGGGTGTTTGCTTACAGTGTACGCGTGTACTGTTCTAATATATTCAGTTGACCAAATATCAGCCTGTATGGAAAAGATTACTTTTATTATGAAGGAACCGGATGTGGGGAGATGGCGCTGTAGGATGTGTGACCGGCCATGTTGGCAAATAAAGGTGTTGTTGAACTACAGTATAAGTTTGTATTCTTATCTAGTAACACTGGGCATGCGGTGATGCATCTGTCTGTATTAACTATATGATATCAGTTACAATCACCCAAAAGTAACTGAACACAAAAGTTCAGCTCAAAACATTCACGGCAAGTTCATAATTGATTTCTTCTTTTCATGTTAATGTATTTCTCAATTATTTAGCCTTTGTATTGTCATCAAACACTTTGAGGTCATTGCTTACATGAACATTTCCTCTGTTCTCAACAAACTTCAGCACAGACAAAAAAAAGCATGATAACGATCCTGTATTCTTCAGATTCCATGCATAATCAGAAAGCTGCCAACATTTGTCTCATTAACAAGGACCTCAAAGGGCTATCTCTTCTCTCTGTGACCAAAATAACTGCTCTGGCTCATACTTCTAGATCCCAAAAACAAAAAACAAAAATCAGCTAAATCTTTGTACAGGTATCAACGTGGCACGTGATAACATGGTGAAACCAGCTAACTACTGCTACTTATATTCTGTTAAAAGTTATCCTTAAAAAAAATAGTAGGGTAGGTATGATGCAATTAATTAAATACCGCAAGTTGATATTGCTGATAATTTAATGATTTGTTTTTGTCCATAGGTGTAAGCTAAGCAGTGGTTCATCTGTGTCACATGATGTTTAAAATGTTCCCCTCGCAGTTAATGCCTCCACCAACCAGTCAAGTTGCAGTTAACATCCATGCCACGCAGAATCATAATATAGAGTATGTATTGAAATCTTCAAAAGGAATATGGTAAAAAAGCACATCCACCCATCCATCCATGTCATGTTGACAATAATATTTTTTGAATTCATCATGAAATGTTCACAACATTAATTCCAACAGTATGGATATAGTCATGTCATACTCCCCACTATACTGCTGTCTCTTACACAAATCCTGTTGTCATTCACCACTTACTTCCAGATGCATTCTTTTGTTTAATACAAACTTTGATCCACACAAATACAGCTAATGTGGATCCCTCTCTTTCTTTCTCAATCGTCAGCTGCCTGCTCACCTGCCCTGGTTGATGGCTGCAGGGTCAGCCCCTGAGCAGATATCCTCCATGATGTAGGGGTTCTGCTCACAGCTGATGTTGAGCGTGGTGTAATTGGGTTTACACACAGTGAGGAAGTAGGGTGTTGGGTAGCCTGTCATTAGCTGGAGGATGTCCGTGATGAGGGCCGTGGCACAAAGACCGAATGCATGGACACCTGAGGACATAGGCAAATGTTATTTAATCAATGTTACTGTGTAATTAAGCAGATTGTACTGAGGCCTAAACACTACTGATAATGTTATTCGATATACTATTATTGCTTCAAAAAGCGTTAGTTAACAGGTAATAAGGCCCTTATAAGTCCTTCAAGGATATTTATTAACATGATCAAGGCATTGATAATGGCAAACATGATGTTGTTGGATAAAAGAGACATTCATAAATTTTTTCATCAGAAAATTGCTAACAGATTATGGGTGTTTCAGAAGGTTAAGTTTCTCAGAATAGCTTACATAGCCTAACAAACACAATTATTGGGTTTAAGTAACTTACCCTTTATGTCACTGACAAACTAGCAATAGACAACGTTTTTGCTTTAACTTATCATTCTCAAGAAAATACTGACTGCACAGTGTAATGGCTGTTGAAAAATGAAACCATCCACAAATTTTTGATTTGTTCCTAATAAACCTACTTTCACATGCTATTTCTCCCACAAAATTGAAAGCAGCATTACAGCACAAAGGAAACATGTCTGCCATGGAATGACCAAAACAGGGAGAGGTGTTGTTTTCCCTGTTCGCTATCCCCAGCAGTGCTGATTTTGTTAAACAAAACTATGATGAAAAATATTTGTCAGCAATCTTTTTTCCTTGACTATGATGAGATTCTAAATAGATCTTTCAAAATGAAAAACTATTATGAAATGTATCATAGTGTTGGACATTTGAAATGCATGATATTCTCCCCTAATTGTGGATCTTGTTTGTCTGTATGTATCACTATTCTCAATGCTGAACAGAGATCTCTGTGGGAGCCTGTCCTGTGCAGGTGCTACGGGCTCTTTCTGCCTGTCTGTGACTTCACACACACGTGGATGTAACATTTATAACTAGCCTAACACACTTAATAACAACATAACATGTTTTGAATGAAAGTGATGACTAAAAGTTGACTAAAATGTAATGACTTTTCTTTCACTAAAACCGGACTAAAATGTTTTGAATTGTCATCAACTAAAAGTAGAATGGGGGAGTGATAGAAACTGAGGTAAAGCAGGAGTGAACAGATAGGCATACAGAGGGTGGAGAGTGCCTCAGTGTTGTGGTGAAATCTATTCCCCTGTTTTCCCTTACCAGTGGGACTCAAGGGGGACTATCTGCTCCATCAATAGGGAACAAAACCTGTGTACTTACCAAGACAAACACATGTTTAACTGCTTTATCATAGCACTGAGATTGGTGTTTCTAGGTCAGATTCTTAAAGTTTTATGTGTAGTCTTATGTATTGCTTTGGCCAGTAGCAAGGCTGCTAGCGGTAGCTGTTATGCTATAGGTGTATTTGAGACACCAACTGTCCCTTTGTCCACCAGATCCGTGTTCAGTCCATCTCCGATCTGCCTTGGCAGCAAAGCTGATAGGTGACACTCTAGTCTATGTATGTACTTCCAATGGCTCTGCCAGTTTGGGTATCTACTTTGTTGCAGCACCAGCAGTCTGGAACTTTCCATAGCAGATTTTGAACACAGCGCAGCGACTCAGCTGAATTCAGCACAGAGCAGACAGGAAGTCAAACACTAAAACAACGACATAACATCCAATTACTTTTCATAATTAAACACTCAGTGTTGATGCCAGCACAAAAGTAAAAAAAAAAGACAAATCCAAGCAAGTCCACCTATTTCTAATTCTTCAGTTGGGAACACCAACCTTTTGTCAGTTTGTTGTTGTGGTTATAACACATACGTAGATCTGCGGTGGCACGTGATTGTGTAGTAATCACGGGAACTCCTCTCTCTCACAACTCCAGCTGTCCAGCAGTACTGCACCATGCTGCATTCAAAACGCAGCTGGTGGGGTTGATGGACCACAGAGGAAAACCGTTTTGTATCCATTCTGCAACGTACATGCAACCAGTGGAATTCACGGGTGATCCCAGGGAAATGCTGGAAGGGGGTGAAAGGCGGAACAATTTCTATTTCCACTTTAAACATGTACTAGGCTTTTTTTGTTGCTTTACTTGGATTAAAACATGTTATTATGCCATGTCATTTACAGCAGATAACTATGCAGTTGCAAACAGTTAACTATATGATTTTTACAGCTACGTGGTCCAAAGCAATACTTCAACTGCATACAGCCATCATCTTTCTCTGAATAGGCAGTTAGGTGGTTTGCAAACTACCTCTCAGACAGAACCCAAGCGTCCTCTGAGGTACCGCAGGTCCACAGGCAGGTTTCATTAGGCTTTGTTAGGTGAGAAATCAATTGAGGAAGATGAAGATGAAAAAGGCTACAGGTCCAGATGGGATCAGCTCCAGCTCCAGTCCTGTGTAGACCAGCTGTGCAGGATTGTGGAGTATATCTTCAACATGAGCCTAAAGCTTGAAAAAGTGCCACTGCTGTCGAAAAACTCCTGTGTGGTACCAATACCAAAGATCCCTCACCCTGAAGACTTCAACAGCTACAGACCAGCTGCAATCACTTCACAACTGATGAAAACCCAAGAGCAGCTGGTCCTCGTTCACCTACGCTCTCTTGTGGGTCCTTTTATGGACCCCTCCAATTCGGTTCTCAGCCTGGCATTAGAGTGGACAACGCCATCATTTTCCTCCTAGACAGAACTCTCTCTCACCTGGCGAAGCCTGGAAGCACCATGAGGATCATATTCCTTGTTTTTGCTTTTAACACCATACCCAGATAGCAAAATACATTAATTCAATGTTGGATTTTGGTCAGACTAGTTATTTTTGGTTGATGTTGAAAAATCTATGTTGATGCAATGTTTAATCACAGTTAACATTTCAACGTTTGAAAAACTGCTGTTGAATCAGTGTAGTATAGATGATGATTTTTCAGTGTTGAAATGCCCTACATTTAATCAACATTGTTTCAATAGTCACATTCGCACTGGATTTTGTGTGCGGCTTTAGTACACCAATTCCGGCTTTGTCTCAGTGTGAATCTATCAGAGGCGGCGAGGGGTGAAATTTCACTCCGGCCCTGATCCGCCTATGGAGGTACTATCGGGGCTGTATTAATGGAGAACCGAACCAGTGTGAATGGTGTGGCTGCAGGTTTTTGTTCCAACCAGTCATGAGCACACAGTTTGAACAATCAAGTTTCTGCAGACTGAGATATGTTGATTGAATGATTCAGGTCTGATGTGCGGCTGCTTGGTTGAAAAGAAAACCTGCAGCCACACTAGCCCCTAATGGAAGAGTCTGGACATGTCTGCTTTAAATCTGCTGTGCTCTTATGTTCAGTTCTTATTTGTAATGTTTGTGTCCCCTGGATTTTCAGGGCAAAGGTGGCCAAATAATTCATTAAGATGTGTGTTCATGTTGAACTGTGGTCTTATTTCTGAATTTTCAATTTTCAATTGCCATGTTTGTGTCCCCTTTGAATATTTAATAAATAACTTATTGAATGATGGTCTTTTTTAGGGTTAATGAGGCATATTTAAAACATACAAAGTTTAACTGTCACAAATATTATTTGCGTAATTATTTAATGATTTGTTATATATTTTACTTTTGCACTATTTATTTTCATGGATAATTATTTTTATTTGTCTAAGAATGAGTAGGAACTTATTTTCAACCTGAGTTGCAAGTGGGACGAATTTGATCGTGACACGTCACTCAGGAAGACAAGAGTGAACAAGAAAGTTATGAAGCAGGAGAAGTGTGCAAGCCTCTGAAAATAAGTTTGAACCTTAAGTTTGCAGAGATATTTACTGCTCAAAAGATTTCTGAAGTGGACTCATTCCCTCTCAGTTGTGTGCAGCCAGTGAGGTACATTTATTTCTGTCAAGTTGTATCGTGCATGTGTTTATATTCTGTATTTCTGTCACATACAAATTTCGTCTTAAAATGATATGCTATGTATTTAACAGTTTGACGGTGACTTATGGTGGTTTGTGACGAAGGAGAAGAATAAAGTTATCTGTAACTGAAGTATCGTGATCCCGTGAATTTCCTTGAGGGAGTGACACAAAGGAAGGTTGAAAAGTGGTGAAATGGTCCTTTAAAAATAACCTTGTTTCAGTGTATAATGCAATGCATATACATAGATGAGTCAATGTTGATTTAATTCTACATTCTTTCAATGTTGATCATATCATAGTTGAATAAAGGTTGATTCATTGTCAGAAGTGATTGGAGATTCAACATTATTTCAGTACTGATCACGGTGAGCACTTTCAATGTATATTTCAATATCTGACATAAATGTTGATTACAGTCTTCAGCCTGACAATATCTGAATGTTGATTCAATCAGATTTTGCTATCTGGGTACAGCCTGTACTTTTGGGGGGACAAGCTGGAGCTCAGAAGGGTGGACCTACCCCTCATGTCCTAGATCCTCAATTTCCTCACCAACCAGCCACAGTCAGTGCATTTACATGACACTCGAGAAAACCGAATTACTGGGTTAGTCCGACTATAATAGGATCTTTAAGATGCATGTATACACCTTAGTCTGACTAAAATCGGACCAGATCGGATTTCTCATAGTTGGATTAATACACCTAGATTATTCAATTGATAGTCGCATTACTCGTGCAGATCAGATCAGATTTTTGCGTTCTGCGCAGGCTCAAGATTTTTTTTCCCTAGGCCATGAGCCGGAAGTAGAAGGATGGTGGCAGCGGTGGCGTCTTTCCTCAGAAACAACCACAAGCAAGAGCGCCATTGTGCATCTAGTTTGTGTAATTATCATGTACACCACATACAAAATGTTCAAAGATGTAGCTTCATCTTGCTCTCCGTACGCCATCTTTCTCAATTGCCAAGGCAGAGTTTGTTGTTGCTGGTGACGTAAAGTGGTCAGTTTGAGGTAACTCCATTACCACCAGTTGAAATGATTACAGCACCACCTATGGTACCGGGGTATGACATGATTCAGCCAGTAATTTGATTTTCTCACCGGCATGTATACTCGCACAGTTGCAGTTGTCTTATTGAATAGCATAGTCAAACTATGGCTGTAATCCGACTAAGATGTGTATGTAAACATTCTGACTATACTACATGCCAGACACAATAATCTGCAGTACAGGGGCCCCACAGGGAACAGTCCTGGCCCCTTTCCTGTTCACCCTGTATACTGCAGACTCCCACAAATCACCCCACAGCCATCTACACAAGTTATCTGATGACTCTGCTATTGTCTGCCTCATCAGGGACGGGAACGACAGAGCCTACAGCGAACTTATTAAGGACTTTGTAGACTGGTGCCAGCTCAATGCCGGGAAGACCAAAGAGCTGGTGGTGGGTTTTTGCAGGCACAAACAACCCTGCACACAGGTGAATATCCAGGGAATATACATTGAGATGGTGACATCTTACAAATACCTAAGAGTTGAACAATAAACTGGACTGGACTGATCACACTGCAGCGACATACAAGAAAGGTCAGAGCAGACTCCATCTGCTGAGGAAGCTCAGGTACTTTAGAGTGCTGGGGGCTCTCCTGACTTCTTTCTATGACTCTCTGGAGGCATCAGCCATTTTATACAGAGTAGTCTGCTGGAGCAGCAGTATCTCAGCAGCAGGCAGGAGGAGGCTTGATAAACTCATCAAGAAGGCCAGCTCCACCCTGGAATGCCCTCTTGCCCCAGTGCAGGTGGTGAAAGAGAGCAGGATGATGGACAAGCTGTCATCACTGCTGGTGCAGGAGTCCCACCTCCCGCAGGTCACTGTCACTGGCAGCTCATTCAGCAACAGACTGATACACCCTAAGTGTTTGTAGAAGAGGTATGGCAGGGCCTTCCTTCCTGCTGCTGTCAGACTTTACAATCAGCATTGCTCCCGATGGCATACATAAATGTAGTTTTTACACTAAATATGTTCTTATGTATGTAGGAGTTTATTCTTGCTATTCTATTTCTGACCTTTTTAATTACTTTGTTTATTTCTCACTATTGTTACTGTTTTTTTGTTTTTGTTTTTTTTTGTTTTTTTTTAAATAAAAAACACTACTGTCCCTTTGCTGCTGTGGCAAAGAAATGTGTTTGTTTGTGGGACAATAAAGGTATGCTGATTCTGATTCTGATTCAGTCCTGGGCCTTTTATTATTAGTTTCTACATAAATTGCCTCAACATTCCTAACGTCTGCATTTCATCTAAATGCTGGTGACAAGATAATTTACTGCACTGCACCTGCACTGCTTTTGCCTACCATTAGCATATATTTGATAAGGTCATTTGTGAAAAACAACAAGCTCTGCATCTTATTATGCTATTATCAACACTGGTATAGTCTTTTTAATGTTGATTAGCAATTTATTACATATTAAATAATGCTTATTACAAGGACCTGAATATAAGGCATTTACTATTTGCTGTACAGAGCCAATATATGTAGACAAGATAATATCTGGATTCACCATCAGCAATCTAAAACAGCCTCTTTGAAATGCATGTTTTTAATTGTTGATAGACACATACTGCAGTGTACATGTCACACAGTAGCACATATTAAAATACATACACATTTAAAACAACACAATGGTCTGTTTGGGTTGAATAATCTTGGCACAATATGAGTTAAATAAAAATTGTTTTTTTGCTCAGTGGAGAAGCTGAAAAACAAGTAAAGATCCCATTTGCTTAGTATTGTTAAATGGGTCTCTAGAAAGAGCAGGAAACAAGACTAGATCAAGACCGAGTAGATGTTCGGACAGTTGTCTGGTCAAGGTGGGAAAATGTGGCCAATTCTGGGATAGTCAGTGGTAGAATTCATATTGGAAATATGATTATAATTAAATATAATTCCTGGAATTAAGATGGTCTTGTGCAAAGTTTCAATGATAAATGCACTTTTTTGTTTATGTTTATTTATGACCGTATTATTCCTAGTTGTGTAGTAAACTGAATTCTTAAAATTATTTTACTTAAAATGTTTCTGTTTGGACTTTGAATTTTAATTATGACCAAAAATATCTCCCATACAGAGGATGCTCTGAATACTCTGAAACTGAAACTGTGATTTTCTGCTAAATTCAGTGGAATAATGATTATGTATGTTTGTAGTCATTTCCATAAAACACCCAGGGTGGATAAGTATGAGATACAAACTCTGAGCTTGGCAGTCTGTGTGTCTCTCTATTTCAGTTGGCATAAAAAAACAAAAAACAAATGTTAGAAAAACAAATATCAGTGTACCAACGAAGCGGACAGCTCTGCGTATGAAGGAGTTGAAGTTGCAGCCAGCAGCGTTGATGTTAGCCTCCGCCCCAGCACCACTCTTCTTCCGAGACATGCAGCAGAATAGGATGGCCTCCCCAATCATAATCTGTTAACAAAACACAGAACATATGTGTCACATGCGTGTGGTTGACAGTGCATGATTTCTTTTCTGGAGGAGGGCAGGCATGTCCCCTCATTTTTCAAAATCCTATTTTTATCCCTCAAGTTTTACCATCATAATTTCCATAGCTGTTTTTTTTTTCAATGGGCATCTTATTCCTGCATACACTGGGTGTGTGGCAGAATACACCCTAGACTAGTCTAAACATTCTATTGTGTTTTTGATTGAGGTATACATATTTCTGTATGCATTTTAATGTTTTTACATCATGCTTGTAGACAGGTGTAACAACAGTAATAATAGAGTTTCAGTGCTTTTTAACCCACTGGTATTATCTGGTTGATGTGGGCTGTCACATGTCTATGGCAGTCCATGCTCAGGTTTGAGCCAAGCTTGGCCTGTGTGGTACTCTCATATATGCACCTCTATAAGTGACACATGATTTTACAGTGGCAGTACCTGGCATTCTGCAAAGCACCTATCTAGGATCACAGTCCCTGCTCAAAAAAAGTCTGATACTGAAAAAAAAGTTATGTTGAAAAGAGAAGAGAGGCAAACAATGTACAGAGAAAAGGAAGGCAGCATCAGTGATGGATGGTGACATGGATAAGGAGAACTTAATCCTCATACCCAATACTGAACCAGGGTTTATCTGTGAAATGTTTATCATATTTTTCTCAAGTAAAACACGGACATTTTGTCTTAATTTCTCTCTTTATGGAATAAAGATCAATTTGTGTCATTTACAGACAAAGAATTGGCAAACCCTTCACAGTCTTGTCATTTTTACTGTTTAATGATCAGAGTGTATTCAGTGCATAGGGAACAAGCATTTTGACCTAAATTACATGCCATACAAGGGAGACAGAGGGAATTAGTTAACTAAGCACAACAGCTTGATCTGACAGAAACTGCAGCAGAAAGTGAAAGAAGAGATCAATATAAAACAACACCACAGAAACACTGCACATTTTACTGATGTGGTCTTTAATGGCAGTTTAGTCCAACATTATCGAGTAGCAATAACAATTAAAGCTGCGAGCAGCGTTGGTCGGGCCCTCGCAGTCCACGCACCCCGGGGCACGCTGCCGTCAGGGCTTCCGCACGCAACGCCTCGAAGAAGCCGTTTCTTCATAATGTGGTGGCCTGCTCCCACTGTTATTAAGTAATGCGCGCTGAAGTCAGAAAAAGTGCGTGTACTGTTGCATGATTCCCCGGAGAAAGACAGAGTTGATGGTACTGTAACACGTATTATCCTTTAATAAGAGAATAGGATTTAGATTGAATAGGCTAGATGGATCAGAAGCTCTAAGGTCGACTACGGAGCCCAGGATCGACCAACCGACTGCTCAGGAACGACACAAACACAGTGT
>JARJLU010016090.1:0-33479 GCA_030272975.1 Sparidentex hasta | reverse complement strand
GAAGTCGGAGCTGTGGTAGATCTCATCTGGTGTCGATTCTGACATTATCCGTCGTCGGTCCCATCACTGAGGTTTCTTTTCTTTTCTTTTTTCTTTTTTTGGTGATGGTGGGATGCGACAAGTTGCTTTCGTCGGGCTCAGTGTGGGAGAAATAGAGGAGGACAGAGGAGCAGGCGGAGCAGGCGGAGCAGGCAGACAGGCAGGCAGGCGGTGCAGGCGGGAGCGCTCGTCCAAACCGGAGGGGAGGGGGAGACGCATTCTCCCCGAGTACACACAAGCAGCGGCCACATCCTCTGTAGACAAATCCGTGTTCAGTGACGTGTTTTGTATTAGCCTTTTCTTTCTATGCATGCTCCCATCACTGGCTGGTTTCATTTTTATTTTATTTTTTTAAATAACCAGGATTTAAAGCCGCGCTCTTCTTCTTTTTCATCATCATCAGCATCATCATCATCCCCTCCTTCTTCTTCTCCTCATCAACTCTAATCATCCTCCTTTTCCCCCCTCTATCTACTCATTTATTTTTGCGCCTCGGTCGACCCGTTTATCCAGCCTCGTCCACCGTCCACCCCCCTGTCTTCCTTTTTCTTTTTTTTTCTTTTTTCTCCCCCTCCATCACCTCCTCTCTGGGAGTGCGACGCGCTGCGATTCTCTGAAATCAGAAAAAGCCTGCAGGTAAGAACCTCTCCGAACCTTTTTTTCTTTCTTTGCTTTTTTTGCTTTTTGCATTTTACTAAAAAGAAAAAAAAAAAATGTGATCACACTGTGTCACTGTTTGTTTCCAGATGGATCGGCGCTCATCCGGTGTCATTTACCCGCCACATTGATTTGTTTCACGTTGCCTGCAACTTAGCCCACTCCTGACAGTGCAGACCGCGGGATTTACAGAAAAAAAAATAAAAACAAAAATAAAGAAAATAACGACGGTTAATAATCCGCACACCTCGGCCTCCTCTTGCGATTCAATGCTGAATGGTAAATTTTCCCACCTATTTTCCGCGGGCCTATAATTAGCGACCGCAACGTCTATTATGCAAATGAAATCCCTTATAATAGCCCGTTTTTGAAGCTCTCCCTGCAGGTGTTCGGGACTTCAAATATCTGTCGTTGTGTGCGCGAATGATCGACCACTTATGGGAACGATCGGGAGTTATTTCTGTGATTCGGCGTGTGATTTGTGTCCCAGTCCACTGAGGTTTTTTTTCCCTCCGCCGGCCGCTTGATGCTTGCTAGGCGTCCATTTTCCGCCGTGCAGCCTCTGCAGGCAGGCAGGCAGCAGGGTGATGTGTGTGTGTAGCTGACTCCGTTAATGAATGCACCGCAGTCCGCATCACTATACTTGAGCCGTGCACGCTCTCAGCCTCTGAGCTCCTGCAGCTGGACTCCTCACGGTCGCAGGGGGGCCCCCCAGCATCTCCGCGCTGGACCGGGGCCACATCACGTTATCTGATGCCTCGTGAGCTTCTTTTTTTTTTTTTTTTTTCTATTCAGCGGCTCCTCTCGTCTCTCCTCTCGCCAAAGCCTGTGCTCCGTGCGCTCTGACAAAATCCAGAGGTAAAAGGGCACCAAACATCTGGCAGCCCATCAATCATTCATATTTTTTTTTTCTTTCATCACAGACTCGGATCACATCTGGGCTAAAAAGGTGGAGGGGAGACGTCTTGAGTCGGAGACAGAGCGTGCACTGCAGCATTCAGGAGTTACCCTGCACTGCCAGGGAGCAAGGTGGTGAGTTGTGCCTGTCTCTCCTGGGGCTGCAGGTGCAACTCTCAGAGATGATGAGCTTCAGATGCGAAACAAGCAAATGTGGTCACTTGCTGTTAATGACTTTGAAGCACAAGCTGTTCCCCATCTGAGCTGAGCTTTTGATTCAAGGTGCTGCATCTCCTCAGGAGGAGGAAAGTGTCCATCAGCTCCTGTCGAATGCTGATCCAAAATGTTTCCTCTCACTTGATGTTGATGCAGTTTCGCAGGGACTTACTTCTGAAGTTGAGCCTAGCTTATATTTGGTTGGTTATGGAGTGGTAAATAGTGTTTCTCTTATGTCGTAAGAATAGCAGGTGATCAGTGAGCAGATAGGCCTGTTGGTTGATAAGAACCTTGAATGAATCACCTGCCAGGGACGCATCAGTCAACGTGTTGAGTCCACGTGAACCTGCTCAACTCTAGTTTGCAATATAACTGCGGGATCCTGGCTAGTTTACGTTTAATGTTCAACACATCGTTTCACCTTAAAGGATAAGTTCACCCAAAAATGAGAATTCACTCATAACCCACTCACCCTCAGGTGAGGTTTCGTAGCCATCAAAACATTTCTGGTGCAAAGCAGCATTGCAGCGTTCTCCTAAACAGCTGTGGTAGATTTTGGACGAGGACAAACAACCACGAAAGATATATAGAATGGCTCTAAACAGCTCGTCCGTCGTGATCCAGATCTCAGAGGGCCCTGAGATCTGAAACTGATTGAGCCGAAAACTTCACTATAGCTGCTAAGCTAAAAGCGTTGGTGTGGACACCTTGTTGCAGTTTCCAGAGACTTGGATCACTCCATGCATGGGGCCATTTTACATTTTTTCATTGGTTGCTTTCTATAGTCTCCAGTAGCTTCAGTTAGTACAAAACTTCACACCACTTGATGAGTGTGCATGAGTAGAAAATGGCTGACTTTCCACTTATGGTGAACTTACCCTTTAAATAACACGGACAGCTGAGTAATGTGCAGTGTTATGTCAAACCTGAAGCGAAAAAGCGTCTCTTCATCGCATCATGAGGCTCACATCTCCATCAGCGATCGGCGAATCTGTCAGTGAGGTGTGGCTGACCCCGCCGTCTGTTGGTCACGCCCACTCAGCCCCTCCGCCTTCCACGTGCTGAATGCCGCTTGAACTGCATGTGTGATGTGTGCGTGGCCTTGATGGTTGTCTCTGTGGATATTGGATTACTTTCAAAACTCCTCAGCTGGCTCAGAGATCTGCTGTTTACACTGTAAGGTGACTCATTGCAGTCAATACTGGTGCGTAGCCCACACAGGCAGGGGCTGTGTTTTTAACGCTGGCCAAATCATAGTCGTCTAATAAGCCGGCAGTTGATAGCAAATCGGAAAGAGAGTCTGTAACTTCAGGAGCGTTTCTGCTCGTTTTCGCTTCAGTCTTTCACACAGTTGCTTCATGGCTGGTAGGCCGGTCAGGTCCATTTGTTCGTTCTGTGCTTCTCTCTCTCTCCAAAGAGAGGCAATTCTGCAACGATCATCATATCTGTCATGTAGCTATTGTTCTGAGGATCAATGCCTTTGCTGCAATTTTCCTGATGGTCTCCAGTAAGGCTTCACAGTGTTCCCTCCTCTCCTCGGACGGGGGCCTCAGGAGGAAACACACCATTGTGTGAGAGGAGCAGGCACAGATGTCTTCATTTAAATATGATATCAAGGTCCCATAACTGTTCTAATTATCAAGACACCATCATCCAGTCTCATGGCTGTGTGACTTCTGAACTGTGCTCCAACAACTCCTGCGTATTTATCACAGGCGAAGACAGTCTGAACCAACAATTGTGTCTAAAGGAGAGAAAATCAAACACAGACTTCCTGTATTTGCAGATTCAGTACACAACGTTGCTTATAATTCCAGCGGGCGAAGCTTTTATCCAGAGCTTTTCTAATTGACTCCTGTCTCAATGGCCGTGACCCGTGCATCAATTAACCTCCAGCTTTGGTGTTTTTAAGTGCTTTCGCTCAAGCAAGCGCAGCCTCTGAGAGCGCGGTCCATAAGAGCCGGTGATTGAACCATATCGTGTCAGTGATATATTGTAGACAACCCGTCTGTGCAGAGGCAGGCAGCATAAACATACAGCAGACACAGTGTAAGCATGTCTGACAGGCGAGCGTGCTCACTGGACTGGAGGTGCACAGTATGGGTCCCGTGACCCGACCTCTCATTACATCATCAACACAGTCTATAGGTGTGTGAGAGTCTCAGTCGTGTCAAAGAAACATTAAGTCCATCAGCCCATTTCAAGGGTTAGGGCTGGGGCCCAAAAAACTCTCTGAAGTGATGGTAATGTAAATCAGTTTGATATGAATAAATAGAATAACTACAATGGCACTCAGTAGAGCACATACCTCCGCCTAGGCCCAACAGGCCCCTTTACTTCAATCAAGCCAAATCCAGTATCAAACATCTGCTACATCCGCATTTTTATTTGGATCTGCATTAAATCATACGCATTCATAGGTACCAGCCACCTAAATATAAGTAAATAATAAATAATAGGAAAAATGTACAAAAATGTTGGAAAAATGAATCATGGATTTGGAGAATCGTGACGACCCGAGTTGAAAGCCAGAGGGAAAAAGCTCTGACGTGGACCTTAAGCTTTCTCACTGAGCTTTAGTCGAGAAGATCAACACCACACTCATGTTAGTATGCTAACTATGGCGCTAAAGCCTGGGGATGAGTAGCTTAGCCTAGCATAAAGACTGGAAACTAAAGAGTCAAGCAACATATAGAACATATTTAAATCTGCGACATCCAAATTTCTATTTGGATCAGCATCAAATCGGGCTAACTCATCGATACCGGCCATCTAAACACAGCTGATTTTTCTCATCAAGATAATTGCAGTACTCCCTGAAAATGTCTGAAAATGTCTGAAAATGTAGAAAAAAGGCAGTGTTTCACAATGGTAAAGAAAGATTCCTGAAAGATTCGCGAAATAGGGAAAAACACCGCGGACACCGCTGCAGACATGACCTGCTTGGTGGACTCACCTGCTAACTGGTCTGTTGACCAAATCATGTTACTAGATTGGCAGAAAAAACATTGAGAATGATATTGATTTGACTTTTTCTGGAGCTTTCAGACATATTTCACAGTCTTCTCCAGCAGAAGAAGCTCAGTTGCGATTGTGTAATAAACTCTACTCACTAAATTATGCCGTGAGATCGGTGTCAGGATTAAATCCAAAATCCAAAATCGATGGAAGTGAGCACTCGGTTTCAGTATTTGAACTCATAAGCGGGATTCTCTCAGTATTATTTTTCTCTCCAACCTCACCTACTTGCACACATACTAGCACATGTCCGAGGAAAAACAAAAACACTTGCAGCAACATGTGTGCTGCCACACACACACACACAGACACACACAGTGCAGACGAGGAAACTCAAGCTGTTGTAAAGTATCCGTCTGCCATCTAGTGACTCTTATTTTTGTTGTTGTGCTCTACAATTTGTTCCCAACTGACTGGTGAAATATTGTTGGTAAATCTTAAATAAATTATTCAAATTGGCCATATGGTCGTGGTATGGTCCCAAAACAATATGGTGGCTGCATCACATTTGATGCTGTGAAGCCTGTCGTTTTAAAGAGGAACGAAATAATGATCTGTTGATCTTTACAAAAAACAAACTTCGGTCTCAGTCTGACATGGCTGTGATACTAAAACTGAATTGTGGATTAGGAGAATTGTGACACCATTAGTTTAAAGCTCTTAAGCTGACCTCCATTTGAAAGAATTGTTGATAATTTGTATTAAACAAGCTCTCTCGCTGTATGCTAAATATTGAGCTATTAGGTTAGCCTAGCTTAAAGACTGGACACTGAGGAGAAACAATTAGCCAAGCATTGCCGGGAGGTAACTACTTCCGTTTGCCTGCAACTGTAAAAAACACAAGGTCAAAACACAAGGACTGAAATGCTCGAGCAACAAATTGTGTGTTTTTTTATAAGGAGATTTATGCTGGTAATATTTCTTGACAAGACAAGACTCCAGGAAGTCATCGTGTCCGGGCCAAGAAATATGAAACTGGAGCCAGATGGCGGCTAGCTTAGCTTGGCTGGCTGAAACTGAGAGACAGAGAGTGACAGAGAAATTCTCATGTTTCCTCAACAAGAGGAACATGTCAAAATATTCATATTATTCATTTATTAAATTCACAAAACAAAACATTTGTTTGTATAATGAATTTGTCAAGCAAAGCTGCTAAACATGTTCTGCTCCCAGCTTCTCAGTTATGAGCTGCTGTCGTTGTAAACTGAGTAGTTTAAACAGTTTGTTTTTGATATTATTTATGACCTCTTACATGAAGGCCTTGACGGTTTTTCTGAGTAACATTGATTTCTGAAAATATAATTTCTTTCCCCAGTTAATTTCTCCATCCTGTGCTTCACTTTCATGGCAAGATACTAAACTAATATGATGCTTCTTCCTGTATGAAAACCATAAATCTAAAGCGCCTTCATGGGTTAAATCTGCTTCCAGAGAGAGAGAGAGAGAGAACTTTACTCAGTGAATCATGTTGTCTTTATGCATGTGCATGGTTGCACGTGCGCATGTGTTTAAGCATATGTTCATGGGTTCATGAGCGTCAGGTCATCCAGAGACACTTTATTTTGGGAGCCTCTTAGACCAAGGTGTTACTGTCACTGCCTCCTCGGGCTGTTCTGCTCACACAGGCACAGTCTTGGTCACATGCAGACTGAGGATCTTGGTGGACTCCTCACATAAGCTTAATGGCAATTCAGCAACGCTTTGAAGTGCCTTTTAAAGATGACCTATTTTATGATTTTACTGTCATCATTTTGACAGTTGTGAGGCTTTGAGGCTGCATATGTGCTTCCATGCCAAGGGTTTGTTTTGCGTGTTGCTCTTTTTTCTGTGCACCTGCGTGTGTGTGTGTGTGTCTGTGCTGGCATGCATGTGGAGATGTAAATGTGTGTGTGTGTGTGTGTGTGTGTGTGTGTGTGCCAGCTGTGGGATCTCAGAAATGAGCTCAGGTGTGTTTTTTCTCTCATGATTAAGGAGAGAAATCCTCTCAGCTCAAGAGTGACTGCTCTCAGTATTTAGGCATGTTTTCTTACTGTTCCCTGCTGCCATCAAGCACTCAGAATAGAATACGCTGCTTGTATTTTTAGAGCTGTCATCATAAGTAGGCCTAGTGCATTTTTTTTTTTCTTCGTCTTCTGCTTCTGGTCAAGCAATCAGCATTAGCTTATGTCATTCTTTATCAAATGCGTTTCCTCTCCTGGACATGCAACAGTCCACGTGGCGCGACTCGCTGTATCCACACTGAAGATCTTCCCACATGCCCACACGGGACCGCCGCCTTTCACATGTGTGGAAAAAACTTATTACAGATGTCATCATTTATTCAACAAGCAGTTTGGTAGTTGATTTATGCAATGAATAGCTAATGGAGCAGCTGCTATGGAATTCAAATCTCCCGTGTGATTTATGGCTGCATTATTGGAGCCACAACTCACTGTATTTATTCATTACATTTCATACGAGCCACTTTGTCATGCCCGGGAATGAGTCACGCAGGTAGATCTGATTACATCTGAAGTTTTCTGACAAGTGAGGGCCTGGTCCCGTAATGGTGCCTGTAGCAGCTAGTTCCCGGAGCTAAGCTCTTGGCCTTTGTTGCCGCAGCACATCCTGCTGCGGCTAACAGGCCTCTGGCCGGCACAGAGTCCTGAGCGTTGCAAACAAACTAGGGGGAGGAAGGGAGAGGACGCTCTGAATAGGGGAAAAGGAAATTATTTACTCGTATTAAATTCATCCTAATATAAAGCAAACATTTTTCACCGCTCCTGCCAAATCTGTTGCCATTAGGGACCCTATGACAATTACCGAGGTAGCAATGAGGGACCGAACCTTCTGTTGTTTGTGAAAATAGAAAGGTTCTCCTGATCAGAAGAGTACTGCATGGATTTAGCATCGCACTCATAACATTTAAATACAGTTAGATACGGATGTAAAGTATTAATGCAGCAGAACCACAGATATCATCTTTCTTCAAGTCAGCACAGTTTCCAAATCAATCCTGTTGTATTTTCAAAAAATGATATCAAACTTGTTTTAAAGTTGTTGACACGCTCAGATTAGGAGAGGAACATTGGTTCAGATTGACGCCACGCTACTTCAGATGTGCAACCTGATGTACAGCTCATAAACTTCTCACATGAATTGCATATTGCCACAACGTTTTCATGCTGCAGCGCTTCAGCAGTATGTTGCCTGTATTTGCAATAAAGAAAAGAAACACATTTATGAGCTGATAAGCAGAACTGTAATTCAAACATCTTGGAGGTACTCGATATTTGACACCGTGGATTCAGTTCCACGTTGGAATCAGAGAACTGGTGTTATGCTAGTAGCGGCTAATGTAGCCTCAAGCAAAGGTGAGGAGTGGCTTTTGAAGGTCTGGTCACTTTCTAACTATTATTTACTTTTTCAGATTTGTAGACTTCAGCCCCAACCGATGCTGACTTAAGTGACAGTCATACGTAGTTATTACCATCGAAACCACACTGCCTTTCTGGCAAGATCAGCATCACTAGCATGGATTACAGCAGCTAAAGCACTGATATTAGCCGGGATATGAATAGCACGAGTCTGAGCTGTCACTCCAACAGATGTTCTTCTTTTGTATTGAGGGGCCACAGAGACCTTACACGGTCAAGCTATGACCTGTACTGTACATTTACGGCCACCAGACAACTTCTCCGCTAAACGTTCCTCTCTGCTCCAATCGCTAACACTAGCCATGCTGCTTTTACACCCCCTATTGAAGGATGACATTATTCCATATTAGCAACAGCTTTAATAATAGTTGTGTGACTTTGAGAACAACATCAACTAATTTGTCAGAGGAATATTTAGGGAACAGTGTGGCTCAACAACATTGTCAGGAAAAGACTGAAATGTCGAGCGAAGACACTGGAGGTTTCTAATGGTTGGGGCTTTAAGTAGTGAGGGTAGGGGGACGGCAGAGAGCTAAGGTGTCCACCAAACATTCAAACAGAAGTAACAACGACTTACTCTACAACTAATGTTGTACAGTTTTTGACTTACTCCTGGGTACGGCAAACTAGGTGTTCTCCCTTAGCAGGCTCTTGGACTACAACGTCAGAAAGTTTTGAGATAAAATCACGCATGCACAGTTCAGAGCTTTCTTTTCTCGAACACTTTAGCCCTCCCCTGAACTGTCACTGTTTAAAGTCCTTTGTTTCAGTCAGTGCCCCTGTAAATCACCTCCACACTGCTTCCCCTGTTTTGAAATAGACTTCCGGCGGTCCTGGAGGCTGTGCTCAGTCCAAGATTGGTGTCCTGCCCTGTTAATCATAATGACTCACTAATGTTATTGTATTGTAAAAACACCAGGTACAATGATACAGTGACGTGCTGCCCTCTACGTTTTTAGAGCTACTTTCAAATTAAGGCCATATTCTACAAATTACACCTTTAATATTTCTTTGATGTAACCATGAAATATGTTGCAAAGGGAGGCAGAAGTAAAATATAAATTTAAATTCAATTCTATCCAGTTTAGTTCTGTACCCCCCACATACACACTAATTACCATTTAGTTAAACTCACACACTTTCGTTCATTTTTCCTGCCCTCTTGTTCTTTCACGCTCTCGTGCTCTCATTCCCCTTGTTCCCCTCTTTCTTAATTATTGGTGGAGAATAGAAATTACAGATAATTAAATGACAATTATGATCTCCTACACAGGGGAGCTTTTGCTAAGGGGAATAACTTAGTAGGTTATTGTTAAGGTCATTCATTAAATACTGGAGTCAAAGACCGCACACACACACACACACACACACACACATACGAATACACACATCTACACACACATTATACTGCATTTTTTTTAGGCCTTAGAGATAGTGTAATCCCTTCTGGACATGTATTTTCCTCAGGGAAAGGCAGTATGTTGATGGGGTTGGAAGGTCATCGTACACACAGATACACACACACACACACACACACACACACACACACACACACACACACACACACACACACACACATTCACTTGTTTGCTTGCACATATGAACCCACAATGTATAAATAAACCATGCAGTGGTGGTGTCATTTGACAGTTTACATAATAAGGAGGCTGAACGCAGAGATACGAAGCTAACTGTCTAACTGAGGGGAGCTGAGGGGAACATTACTGGGATTCAATAAGATTGGACTAGACCCATCCTCAGATGCACTGGAGAGGAAATGTGCACACAGACACACACACACACACATAAAACACACATGCACGCGTGCGCACACACACACACACACACACACACACAACACACCGTCTCTTTCCATCGCTCCTTCTGTCTCTGAGGCAGCTCTGTTTTGGGTCTCACAATGCAAACAGGATGTAACCTATTTTGATCACGGTGCCATATTGCATCATCAAATATTAACAGACTCGACTGCACTGCATTATGTCTGCTAAATAATGTTTGTTGAATAATGTGTGCTGCTTCATCATATCCGTGTGTTCTTTTTTGTCTCAATTCAGCAACAAACGACACTGACGGAGGGTTTACTTTGTGACACTCTCTGTTCAGTAACGGATGGCTTGATGTCGTTTACTCGTGTGCGTTTGTGAGCACACGTGCATGTGTGTGTGTGTGTGTGTGTGTTTGTGTGTGTGTCTGGGGGCATCTGTGCTGCGGACACATAAATCTATTGATAGAGCATTAGCTCACTGGTCTGTCTGTCTCTGTGTCTCTGTGTCTGTCTGGTTTCGGACTTAACACTCATGCTAGTGATCTGAAATATTCCCCCTCATTTCTGCCTCTTTCTTTCCCATCACTGTCCTCTCTCTGCTTTGCTCTCTCTGCCTCTTTCTCCCTCTATCTCTTGCTGCCCCCCCCACCACTCGCTCTATGCTGATCCAGACTTTGGAATTCAATGTTGCTATGGTAACAATGTCGGGTTGGTCCTCTCTGCCTCCCCCTCTTGCTCCTCTTATTCAGGCTGGATGCAGTACAACCCGCTCTGGAATCATTCTGTCTTTAGCCTGTAATGCTGTCACTTCTATAATTACTCTGATCTGTTTTAACATCAGTGCACATCCGTAACATTTAAATACGGCATCCGTAGGAGGAATTAACCGTTACTTGTTTATTGCAAGTGACAGAAAATTAATCTGCAGGTACTTTCAGAATGAATCCGTAATTTAAATTTGAAGTTCATCTAAAAACGGAAAGGCAGTCATCATCCAGTCACCCTTGTGCCGACGGAAAGTCAGGTGACGTTTGGTGGTCGACAAAACATTTCTGCACTGCAAAGCAAGGCTGCAGCCTTCTCCTTATCAACTGAAGAAGACGGGGACTTGAAAAAAACAGGAAAAAAAACAGGAAACAGAAAATGGCTCCATACAGCTCGACTGATGTCATTTAAGTTTCCGAATATCCCAAGATCCCTTATTGATACGAAGAGAAGAGGTTGCTCCTTCAGACGGTGTGAGCTTTTAGCTTAGCAGCTACAGAATACAGCCTGACAAATGTGTGTACAGAACATCTTCTCAAATCTGTGTGGGGCTCAAGCAGACTTGGATGACTTTAATAGAGAAATATTTTGTCGACTACGAAACTTCGCCTGACTTTCATCTGCATTGGGGAAAGAAGAAAACACTGAATTTATCCTTTAAGTTGTTTCTCTAGCAACAAGACAGAGCTACAGTCATGTAAGCAGCTCTATTATACTGTGGGTAGATACAGTTGCACTTTGCACTTTTAAACGCTAGCATCAGCATGCTGACGTGCTCGCAGTGACAATGCTAACAATGTCATTTTAGGCAGGTGTAATGGCTACCTTGTTTGCCATCTCAGCTTAGTGTGTCACCGTGCTAACATTATCACAATGTGAACCTGAGGCTGGTGGGAACGTCATTAGTTTTGCATCTTTTTGGTCAAAATGAAAGTATACAGCATTTTGTTATTTAAATTAAATGGAGCTAAAAGAGAAGTCAGGGGATCACCACAGGAATCTTAGTGACAACATGAAGAGTAAAAGTCTGGGAATCACATGGATTACGACTGGAAACAACATAATCGTCCACACAGTGTTTCCTGGCTATATTTCAGTTTGACATTCTGACTTTGAGCCTGTTGCTAGCATGACTAAAAAAATGTGATAAAATTCAGTTTTGACTCCTCAATTGCAGCAATTCACCACTTTATTTGGCCTCATGGGATATTGAATTGAACATCTTGACTGGAGAAATTTTAGTGTATCATCTTTGCCATGAAGGCAGTGAAAGGTGGCAGTACTCACTATTTCCCTCCCTTTTTTTGCCCTTTTTTGTCCCTAGTGGTCCAATGAAAACAGCTCTCTTTTTGTAGCAAAGAACACACAAAAAACCAACCAGCAAACAAACAAGACATACTGGGGCTGTAGCTGACAATTGCTTTAATCAATTAACCATTCGGTTGATAAAATGCCACAGCGTAGTGAAAAATGCCAGTTACAATTTCCTAAAGACAGAAGCAATGTCTTTAAATCGCCTGTTTTCCCGACTCATTAGCACAAAATACAACACCATCATTTTCAATTTACCATCGCATTACACAAGGAAACAAGATGATGGAAGAAGATCATGACAGTATTTCTGCTTGAAAAATGACTTGGACAGTTAATCACTTATCAAGTAGTTATCTTCTGTCAACAGCTAATTGACTGATTGATCATTTCAGCTCTAAAACTGAAGAAAAAAACAAAATAATCATCAAAATGAATCAATAATGAAACAATCATTAGTGACAAATGATTCTACTTTAATTCATATACTTTTAAAACTATTTTCTTTTATCCCTTTTGTTGTCATCTTTTAATTTATTGTCTGATGATAATAGATCAGGTCATGAAGGGTAAAACCTTTGTTTTTCTTTATTTCATGTGCAAACACAGCAGCAGCAGTGACCACGATGCAAGTTTTCTGCTAACAGAGGACGGACGGAGAGCGGGACGAGCGTCCGAGCCACAAACCTCCACCAGCGGCAGCTGTCCACTGAGAAAGACAGAAAGAAAAGAGAGAGAGAGCGCAAGAGAAAGAGGCAAAAGAGAGAGAACGAGTGTAAGAAGGAGCGAGGGGAGCGGGTGAAAACAGTCGATGGATGCTGTCCGGATTGAGGGGACAGCACGTTTCTCACTGACGAGGAAAAGAAAGATTTCAAAATTGAGTCGAAGGATAGAAACTCGCCGTCAGGTAGGAACTTTTCTCAGAACTTTTGAACTTGTGTACACGTTGTCAGTGTTATCAGTGTGAAAGGGAAACTCATTATGGGCCACTGTTAGATGTGTGTGGCGTGTTTGTTCGTGTGCGTGTGTTTGTGTATTCATCTCCAGGCCTGCTGATTCCGAGGTGGAGAACAGTGTCAGGGTCATGAATATGGAGCGCAGAGAGATTGGGGAGGGGGGTGTGATCTGTTGTGTTTCACATCAATTCCTTTCTTGTTAAGCAGAGTCAGCAGAGTCATCCAACTCTCCTCCAAGGACACATCACACAGCCACTTACGCACCTCCCACATCAGCTCGCTCTTGTCTTTTCTCATCGCTTCCCCCTCCGCCCCTCACCTCCTCGCGCCCCTCATCATCTCACCTGAATGTTCACTCTCCTTCAATAAACTGTGATTGTAAACACATCATGTCTTTCTTGTTCTTGAACTCCACAATAATTTGTTTGCTCGCCCTCCCGTTTATACTCCTGATGTCCATCCTGTTCCTCTTCTCCCTCCCTCTGTCCTCCTCCCATCTTTTTTCTCTGAAGGCATGGTGTGTGAGAAGGGGATCCAGATCCTCCTCACCACCGTGGGGGCATTCGCTGCCTTCGGCCTGATGACGGTGGCTATAGGGACGGACTACTGGCTGTACTCCCGTGCCCTCATCTGCAACAGCACAGCCAACGTCACCCAGGATGATCCCCATAACAAGGACAAGAAGGATCCTGGAGCGCTCACCCACTCTGGACTGTGGAGGATATGCTGCCTGGAAGGTAAAGGAGAAGTTTTTGGGGAAGGATTTTGATCGCTGGGAAAAGTTTGCTTTGGTCGAGGCTTATAATTTTAGTGAAGTAAATCAGGTAAAGCTGATATGTGGCCACACAGCTCTGGTTTCTTTCTAGCCCTTTAGCGTTTAATGTGGATCCAAATCTAATCAGATGAGATCCTCTCACCTTTAGGACGTGAAGTGAGCCGAGTTGACTGAAGACTGGAGGAATACTTCAACAATTTGGGAAATGTGCCTATTTTCTCTAGATGAGGGTGAGAGAAGAACATTGTTACCATGAATATGAACATGTATCCAGCAGCAAGTTAGCTTAGCTTAGCATAAAGATTCAGAACAGGAGGAAGCAGCTAGACTGGCTCAGTCCTGCTAGCCCCTGTTAAGGTCCCAATGGTCAGCTGTTGTACATTGTCGGAGCAGTCAGTGACTGTTGGCGCCGGACAGCCCTTGTTGAAGGATCTTTTGCCAAATGGAATCGGTGGTGGCTGATCGGTGAGTGTTTGCTTGTTTGTTTGTTTGCACTGAAGCTTCTTGGGAAACATGATTTCATTGCAATGTGTACTGTGCACATGGCTGAAATGACAATAAACCCTCTTGAATTGGATCTTGAAGAAGCAGAGTAGGGAATTCAGGAACAATTCCACCTATTCCCAAGGAGTATTTTCACTATGCTAGGATTTCTATCTTCGACACAAATCCTTGTATTGAAATGTGATACAATTTTCAATACAACAGGGATAAACTGACATGACATATATTTATATATCATTTTAGATCTATGTTAAAATAAAGATATGAGACAAAAGGTACAACTTTTCTCAGCTAACAGCAGAAAACTGCCAAATGATTGTAGTTACTATTAAATATCACACTCTTCACGTCAGGCCTTTAAAAGTAATGTGTGCCAACAAGCATGGCTGGTCCTCAGATGAGAATCAGAGTATCAGAACTGATATGTTCCGATTTTTGACACCACGACTCCCAAGCTGCATGGACACAGAATGAAAAGGTCAAAAACTGCTGCAGGATTTTTTGAGTTGCTAAAATAAGCTAAGCTAAGCTAACTGGCTGCTAGCTGTAGCTTAGTATTTACAATATGAGACTAAAAGTGGCATCAATCTTCTTTTCTAACTGTCGAGAAAGTAAGTGAGCCCGTTTCTCAAAATGTCAAAATATTTCTGCAAGCGTTCTTTCGAGTCTTAATTTTCCTGTCATGTAACAGGGAACAGGGTAATATTGCTCCTTTTTCTCCCAGCAGAATAATTCAGACGGAGCACACATAATGTCTCGACTGTTGCAATCGCAAATTCTTTTTGCCTCAGCTGTGATTTGACTATTTAATACACACCAAAGGCTCTGAACACTGGAGGTAGTGACGAATCCAATTTAACTTATCAGCTGCAACTCAGCTGAGCTCATTAACATGGGATGAAAACCTCATCGCTCTCTTGGCGACGTGAAAGCTTTTATTTTCTGTCAGTCACCGTGTGTTATGCTTTTTTTTATCATCAGTGTTGTTTTAGGACTCTTTTGCATCGCCGTGATCTCAGTGATCATTATTATCATCAGCATACACACATTCCATTTGCATTTGTAAGACCACGCTGTAGTGACAAAAAAAACCAAACAATTTTGCATAATTGTGGTATAATTACATGACACTGAAGCGTAGCCTTCACTCAAAATAATCCATTAATCACTGCGTTTGACTCAGTAATTTAATTCGAGGGATGAAACAAAAGGCCCACGGTCAGCCTGACGCACAACGACTTCTCACTCCGAGTCGTTGAGGCTACAGGATCTGGCAGTGGCCGTCTCTCGATCTTCGGTTCGTCGCTGCAACACGAGCTGATAATCCATTATACATTACACTGCGTGGCTGACACTCAACAGTAAAAGGCTGTGATGGAGTTAACGGCGAAGCAGCCACGGCCAAAGGGGTGGTGCGAGTTAGCGATCTGTGCCTTTTGCTCAGATTCAGACTTCTGTCTCCGGGAAAACCTCTTGGCTCTCTTTTTAAAGCATCCCCGGCCCATCCTGGTCTTGGTCATTGTACAAAGCTAATTTGTCCTCATCTCTAAGCTTCCTGATAGCAAAGCAGCCAATTAGAGATAAGCTCCAGCCCTTGCAGCACTGCTGCAGTGCACCCCCACCCACTCCCTCCATTGCCTCACTCTTTCAGTTCCTCCGCTTGCTATCCCTCCGTCTCACTCCCCCCAAACACTACATTGAATCTTCTCCTCTTCTTCGCATCCTCGTAGCTTCCTCTCCTTCGGTCCCCTCTCTCACATTGTGGTGCAGTAACGCCGACAGAGTCTTGGCATGGCTTAGAGGTCAAGTATCCTTGATGTCTGTGGAGTATTCGGCCAAGATAGATGCTCTGTAGCCGTGCAGTGATGCAGTGAGGTGTAGCTGGAGCCGAAATGCAGGACATGCTAGCTCTAAAAGATTTATGCCTTTGGGAGGGTGGCACATTATGCTGTGGATAGAGATGTGCACTGTCCTCTCAGGCTCGTCTGCAGGTCTGCTGAAGGTGGGGTCGTACTGGATTACCTGCCAAAGATTGCTTACTTCTGTTAAATTTCTGTTCATATAGCACAGAAGATACCAGCCTTTTACCTGTCCCTTCATCTGCACCAGGTAGTATGTTATCAACATGTCCGCTGAACTGATATATAAAAGTGGATATTGCTTTGACACATGTTCATGCAACTGATCTCTTAATGTTGACGCTGTAGCACAACTCAGATTGGCAGAAGTTCAGCCATTTATCTGTCACTGTTAGCTTCTTTTCTATCAGTTATAGCTAGTTTCCAGCTGTTTGAATTGTTTAAAGGGATACTCCATCACCAAATCAAAAATACATGTTTTCCCTCTGACGTGTAGCGCTTTTAATCCATCCAGATTGTTTTGGTGTGAGTCGGTGAGTTTTGGAGATATCAGTTGCAGAGATGTCAAAAATGACCTCTGCTGAAGAACCTTTTGCTAAAATAAGTATTTTTGTGCTTAGAAGCAGACAAACGGCCAGAATAAGGTTGATAAAGGGCCACATTTGGCCCGCAGGCCGCTTGTTGAATAGGTCTGATTTAAAGTTTATTGTGGACTGTTTGTTTAGTTATTTGTTTGCTCATTTATTTATTAGTTGAGCCTCTTAAAACCATTCACACACACACAGACATACACACACATATACACACCCTGGCAACTGCAGAAGTGCCCCCTCACTGATACAGCAAACAAAGTCTTCATGTCCTGTAATGAGAAACTGGTCGAGCTGCTGATGGTCTAGATGCAGTAAGTCATTCAGTGATCAGTCCTCAAGCAAACATGTGATTTTAGAAACTGGAGGGGGAAAACTTACACTAATGTCTAAAAGCTTTGACGGTGTGAACACCGCCTGAAACGGTTCGCTGGGTCCATGTCTGAGGATGATAACAGCGCTGATCCGAACTGACGTCCCGTCCCTTTGTAATCTGTTTCTTTTCAGAACGACCTGTGGAAATAAAAGAGCTGTGAGAACGAGACCAG
This sequence comes from Sparidentex hasta, assembly GCA_030272975.1. Taxonomy (NCBI): domain Eukaryota; kingdom Metazoa; phylum Chordata; class Actinopteri; order Spariformes; family Sparidae; genus Sparidentex; species Sparidentex hasta. Next base: position 16,142 of record JARJLU010016090.1, on the reverse strand, counting down.
CTCGCCCCACATCTGTCCATGTCTCCCTCCGTCTGTGTCTCTTCATTCCATCACCTCCATCCATCTCTCTCACAATCCACCCATCAGCAACAGTGGTGTGCTGTCATCATCGTGCGTGCATCCCTCCGTTCGTCTGTCTGTCTACATGCAGGACCCCGGCGGGTAGTTACCTGTCTACCTGTGTGTCTTCACACTTGTATGTATTCACGTATGTGTGTGTGTTTATGTGTGTGTGTGTGTGTGTGTGTGTGTGTACTAGTGTTAATTTTGTTAATGGAAATTATGACTGAATACAACTAAATAACTAAACTATGACTCATTTTTCTGTGACTAAGACGAGCCGATGTCGACAAGGAACAGACGTCTTCAAGCATTATCTGTGACTATATCAACATGCAGTTTTGTTGACGAAGAAAGACGAGGCTGCCGAGCTCAAAAGATAAAAACTCTGCCAAAATCTCAAACCAAAAAAAAAAAAAAGTAGAGAAGATGAAACGTTAGAGAGGCTTTTTTCTTTCAGCGCAGCGGTTCTGTTTCCTGCGCCGTGTGCATCCTATCAGGACAATACAATCAGCACAAAATGAGCAGAATCGGGTCTCGGAGTCTTATTTCCATTGTTCAGAATGCAATTTTTTCATGTTCTTTTGTCAAATTGTTTTATTGCCTGCACCGCTCATATTGTTTTATAATAGAGTTAGAGAGGGTGCTGGGCCCCAGTACTGGTTTAACAATGAATATGCAAATCAAGAACATGGTCCATATCTTACACAGATACCATCAGACCACGAAATGAGGCACTTTCTGCAAAGCTGTATTCTTGAAGGGGCTGTATTTACACATGTGAGCGGATTGTAACGTGTTGTGAAACCTTCTCGGTTGCGTAAACAAGCCTGTGAACGATTCGTTTAAAGCTGCTGGACTGTGGATTTTATTGTGAGGGACTCGGGTCGGACTTCCTAATGTGACTTTATGCACATTCTCAAATGCCTCGTCGCAGTGCATCCAAGTTATTGGATGAAGCTAGATGACCAGATTGACTAAAATGTAACTGAAAAAAGACAACCTTTTGAAAATGTCATGTTAGTTAAATTAAACATTAACTCTACTGAACAATATACTGTGCAGCCCAAGCAGGGATGTCTATTCATGCAAACATTTTTAAAGAATAACCATCAGTAAAGTGAATATAATGACTAAGCACAAGACTAAAATTCTGGTAAGTTCATAAAATGATATCATTTTATTGTAATACAGCCTTTAAAACTGGGGAAAAGATGATATAGAGTCTCACATCACAATATGACTATGATATATTGCCCAGCAATAGGTTGATTAACATGATAAAAAAAAAAACTAACAATGACTTTTAAAAGCTAGACAACAAAATTAACACTGGTGTGTATGTATGCGATGTTACTAACTTGCATTTAACCTCTGTGGTGTTGTTATCAGTATGTTGAGGTCTGACATCCGGCACAGACGCCTGAATACAAAAGAGAGATATTCTTACAAATATATGACTGTGCTCAAGTGTCAGTCAGTTTGTCTCTCAGGAGGATATTTGCAGCGCTCTTTTTTTTTTCTCACAGCGTCAGTTATGAGCAGCTGTCTTTTGTTGTGTCTGGTCACCCCCCCGTTTTTCTTCTGTCGTCTCCCAGGAGTGAAGAGAGGAGTGTGTTCTCAGATCAACCACTTCCCAGAGGACGCAGACTTTGACCATGACGGGGCAGAGTACGTCCTACGTAAGTCGACAACAACATCACCAGGCACGGGGGGCGATGAATGGCAGAGGAACCTGGTTGTGAATAAGAGAGACGGAGAGAGAGCCTGACACTGGTAGAAAGAAAGTGTAAAATTTCATCCTCAGAAGATTCTCTCTGCGAGAAATTAACATGTGACAATGTGTGTGGGAAAAAAATCAGGGAAGATGGGGCACCCTAGTTCATACCCAGTGCCCTGCAGTGATATCTCTCCGCTCTGTGATATGTTACATGTGTGCCTGTGCATACATAAAGAAAAGGCTTGTATTCTGTTTACAATGTTGCAGAGGCATTTTGCTGGCATTTAGGTGGCATTTTCTCTCCCGTGGCCTAGTTGTCCTAGATGAGAGAGGAGTGCTAATGTGTGTGTGTGTGTGTGTGTGTGTGTGTGTGTGTGTGTGTGTGTGTGTGTGTGTGTGTGTGTGTGTGTGTGCATGTGTGTGTGGGGGTGTGTGTGTGTGTGTGTGTGTGTGTGTGTGTGTGTGTGTGCATGTGTGTGGTTGGCAGGCCTGCTGAAAGCACTGAAGGCCACATGGGAAGTTTGATTCAATTATGAACTGAGTAATTAATTATCTCACTCTCACGTCTTATGTTCATATTTATAACAGAGCAGCTTTCACATTTTTATTTCCCTTGTCCATGTGATTCTGTATCCAAACCAAACCTGGGTTTAGTTATAAAGCAGCTGTCTAAGCTGACTTGGAGTAAACCACCAGTTTTTCGCGAAGTTGTAACCCTCGAGATTTCATCCTCGGTTGATTTGGTGACGCCTGTGGTGAACGAGCACATTTTAACGCTCTAGTTGACAGTCATTGAGCCACACAATGAAAACACATTCTGGGTTCACGCTGTGCACGGCAGCGGCACTTTTCACACAACAGCAGAGCGCAGCCAAATGAGTTTTTGCCAAAAAAAGACGGTATATTGTGGATCTTCAGAATAAAAGTAGGGCGATTACTCTTAATGTTTCTTGAGTTACAATTTCATTTAATTTCATTTTCACGACAAAAAATATATGAAAATGACGATGTGATTTTTCTTTCTTGAGTCTGTACTAGACAGAGCATGGAGACCTGACTGAAACCTGACAACAATTAAGAATTCACATCTGGGTCTGGGTCAGGTTCAGTGACATCAGTTGACATGGTGTTTTCCGGTTCTCTGCCTTTTCTGTATGAGCTTGTGCGTATAGATAGATTGTCAAAAATATTGAAATATGGATACCGCTCTCTTGTCTCTGACAGCAAGTTTGTGACACACAGTTGCGGTACCTGTATGTTGTAGGCTCGCCTCCTCACACACAGTTATATTAAATGCTGTTGTGCTGATCACACAGTACGCAAGCCTTTTTATATTTATCTTTCACTAGAAATAAAAATAAGTTATCCCCTTGAAGTTGTGTTTGATAGTAAGAATTATCCAAATTTTCCATGTTATCACATCAAAGTTAGACATTTTTGTACCGTGACAGGCAGCACTAACAGATACATAATATATGTAGGCCTGTGTATGTAGAACAATGCCTTTTCATGGTCATATGCACTGAACATGTCTGTAATCTGGGTAAAGCTGTAACCAAAGTGACAACTGTGTGACAGGGTAACATAAACTCAGTCCTTCAGTTTACATTAACAGCTGCCCAGAATAAACCTCATTAACTTTTGGAGGGGATCTGGATAAAGGGATGGATGCACAAGGTAGAACATTGCAAAACATTTTTCAGATTACTGGTATCTATAAGTAAGTGCAATTTGATGTAGATCCTAGATATAATAATCTTAAATAATGATTAAGCATTTACGTGTGGTTTAAAGTTTAGAGTGACACAGGGCTATCCAGTTTGAGACTGAATTAGGCTTGATTGAATTACATGATAGGCCTATGTATGTTGTTACACATCTTACCATTATCCAAAAATTGCACTTCCTTGGCCATATTGCAATAGCGATACCATTTCGATTATCTGCGCAGCCAGTTGAATCCTTCGGTGGGAAAAATCCTGTTTGTTCTGACTGCAGGACAGTCAGCAGTAAACAGCGAGGTGGATATCAATGAGAACATTTGAAACAGTAACACTAGATTACACCACGTCCTGTGATTCGCTCATGTTTAGGTAGTTTATTAGAGTCAGAGAAGTAATTACAGAATGCGAAAACACTGAAAGGCTGTTGCTAAGAAGACAAGATCCAGGAATAGTATCCAACACTGGGCTTGATTTTAGGATCATAACTCTAAGACCATTTCAATTCAAATTCTTTATTGCCATGTCAACACAGCTGATGGGAGCGTTCCTCAGTGCGGCTCTTACAAACAGACAAGAGAACATAAATATAAGTAGATAAAATCTATGACCTTAAAGCAACTATGCAGTTATTCATTCATACGTACATAATATGTGAAGTCATAAAGTGCATAGTGTTGCTGTATTCGTATCAGGCGATAGCTGCTTTGTTCTGCTATCTTCCTACTTTTTAAGTGCTTGTTGGCTAATGCCTGCTCCGCTGCTAAAAGTGCTTTTGTGTCTGAAGATGCTGTCACAGAAGTCCGGCTTCGTTTCACACATTCAGTATTTATGCGTTTTTCTCGTTTTCCCCCCCCCCCACTGACTGTTATTTCTCTCCTCTGTTCAGGGGTAGTCAGGGCTTCCAACATCTTTCCTATCCTCAGTGCCATCCTGCTGCTGATGGGAGGGGTGTGCATCGCTGCTAGTCGTTTCTATAAGAGCAAACGGAACATCATCCTGGGGGCCGGGATTCTCTTTGTGGCTGCAGGTAACCTGAGATTATTGTATGTGCATGTGTTTGAGAACCAGTCTGGAGAATATGACTCACTATAACAGTTTTGATGCTTTGTTTGGGAGTGTGTGGATTCTTCTGTCAGCTTAATAGAAGTCTTTATATGCAACCCCTCGTCTTGTTGGTTGTCTTTATTGGGAATGTCACATATCGTCATGTCAAACAAATGTGTTTATTAGTGTTTGCTCTGTCTGTGTTTATTTAGCTGTTCTGTAAATACCATACTTCTGTGCTCTCTCAGGTCTGAGCAACATCATCGGTGTGATCGTGTACATCTCGGCTGCACTGGGGGACATCTCTCCTAAGAAGGACGAGGACAAGAAGTGGCAGTACTCCTACGGTTGGTCCTTCTACTTCGGAGGCCTGTCCTTCATCATGGCCGAGATGGTGGGGGTGCTGGCCGTCAACATCTACATCGAGAAGAACAAGGAGCTGCGCTGTCGCTCGCGCACCGACATCTTCAAGAGCACCACGCATGCCATGCTCCGCCTGCCCAGCTACCGCTTCCGCCGCCGCTCCCGCTCGTCGTCGCGCTCCACCGACCCCTCGCGCTCCCGGGACCCCTCACCTGTAGGAGGTGGGGGCAAGAACTTCGGCCTGCCCCCCTCTGCGCTGCTCTCCCAGGGGCCCATCTCGGTGTCCACTTTACCGAACCCCCACTCTCGCTCCCACACGGCCCTGGCTGGAGGCGACATCTCCCTCTACACGTTGTCCCGTGACCCCAAATTGGGGGGTTTGCCACCCATGTACGGAACGGTGGACAGGGCCACGCTCTACCAGCTCCACAACTGCTTCCCAAAGGATGGAGGTGGAGGTGGAGGGGTGATGATGAGCGGCACACTTCCCTCGCTTAAGTCGCACAACCCTTCCAACTCTTCCAACTCCAACGCGCCGATGCCCAACTCGGTGGGCTCCGGCCCTCCACCCTTCACCTCGTCCACAGTAGACAGGGAGCGAGGGATGGGGACTCTGGACAGGCTGAAGGGAGACAGGGAGAGCAACTCGAACACCCTGAATAGGAAGACAACACCTGTGTAGGGAGGAGGGGGAGGCGAGAGAGAAGGGAGGGAAGGAGAGGTAGTGATGCAGGAGGGATGACAGCGAGGAGCTCTGCGTCTGTGTGGCTCAGTAGGAAGACAGACAGGCAAAATGTTAAATCTCTCCCTCCATGTTCACTGTTATTTAGTCTACTCAATCTCACTGAGAGCAAAAAGAAGAAGAGTAATAACAGAGCGATAATAACAACAACAATGAACTTTCACAATAAAACTATTTTGATATTTTAATGTGCTAGAAAATGATTTATTTTGTTAATGATCAAACGCAATTAACCTTGGGCTATTATGAAAAATGTTTCACATATTTTTTTGTGCAATATTACTGCTAATTTAACCAGATCATCATTAATGTAAAATTGTTGTTGTGATTATTCTTAGCGTTATTACGGGCTAGCCGCCGCGTTTGCAGAACACTACCGTCTGGAATGAGGACGTTTTTGATTTTCAATGTTGTTTTCACTCTAATTTTAGATCTCGATGACTTTTACTGTGAATTTTTTCTTCCATGCAGAGCCGCTGGGACTGTCAGTGAGCTGTGCGTAATTGTGTCAAAGTGTCAAGCATGAGTGTGCACAATATGTGGAAGAGTGAGGGCCTGTATTATTTTTGTAACCCCCATATTATATAATTTCCGTTTATAACATGAAGTCAGATTTGAATACTGTAAATTGTCTTCCAATATTGATACCGAAAGAAATGCAAACAAATAATGTGAGTGACTGCAACGACCGTCCAAACTTCATTGTTATTATGAGTCTGAGTTTTCTATGGGCCTCTGTTAGTCTTATTTCCATTCTAATCAGTGTTAACAGTAGTACTTGTAGCTAATAGTCGTGTTGAAGATGTTTGTTCTTGGGCATTAACAGAAACCTCTGACCGGAGGGAGCAGAAAAAAGAAGACATAGAATAAATACATTTGTACAGATTCAGGTAAAGGTGACTTACCTGAGCAGAAAAACAAACAAACAAACAAAAAAAAAAACCTAATCATTTTTTTCTATGAAGAGTCCCAAAGTGAGACATGCAAACTCATCATTTTCAGTGGCAAAAAAATATATATACAATATGTATATATTGGGTTGAGAGGGTTTAAAAAAAAAAAAAACACTACAGAGAAAAATCTTTTGAGAAGATAAGTGTACATTGTAATTACGCATACATCTCTTTGTAAAGTCTATAGATATGTTTTTTCGGGACCACTGTTCAAACTGAGTATGCATTTTGGGCAGGTGTGGCTGAAAGTGTTTCTCTTCCCTGGACTCTTTGTCGGGTAGTTTCACCCGCTGAATTTGTCCTCGCCCCCCTCAACATTCGGTCACAGGATCGGCGTTCCCTTATTTTATCACACCAGTAACAGTTTCACCGCAGAGACGACATCTTAACCTCCCCAAAGATTCTTTTCACTGTGCTTCCCCTGTGACCGGCCGACTCGGGATTCTGAACTCTGACCTTGTTTATGTTGATGAGAATGTAAACACATGTAAAAACCCAGCAGCCCGCCGCCCCCCCGCCCGTCCCACGCTTTCTCTATTAAACTGTCCCGAGTGACTGCAGATGCGGGTCGAGAACCATGGACACACCGCTACGTGATAAAATGAAAAAACTAAAAACAAAAACAACCAGACGCTTCCAGATTCTCTACGTTTTTTTGGGTTTTTTTGGTTTTGTTTTGTTTTGTTTTCATTTCTTTAATTTCATTTCAGAAAAAGAATAATGTGATTAAAAACTGCACACAGATAGCATTTATGTGGGCAATATGAATAGTATGTAGTTGAGAATAGATATATCTAGACAAATGATTATGGTTTATCTAAATGTGTGATAAACTTAAACACTGTATTGCACGAAGTTTATAAAAAAAAAACAATAACAAACATATTCACAGACTGCTGTCTTTTGTTTCTTTTTTGCTGAGAGGAGCAGCATCTCTTCAGAAACAAGAAGTGAGCACGCATCTGTGTTTGAGTGTCTCTGAAAAGGGAATTCTTAAACTGCTGGGTTTTAAACCTATTTACACGTTTGGTGTGTAAATGATTCATTTATAACCAAAGTTTTGGAATCAGTCCAATGGATCGCCTTAGTTGGCAGCTGCAGCGTAGTCCTTTGTGGCAGCTATGACTGTTACTTGCCACTGACAGGCAAGAAAAGATTTTTTGGAAGCAGAAGTCTCGCTCATGAAGTCTTATGAAATCTCATGGGAGGTCAGTTGTTGCAGGGAAGACGAGCAGGTTTAAAAATACAGGACTTTCCACAACAGTGTGTAAGTATACAGATCTTTTACTTTAAGCAGCTCCAATCTATTTTTGTTCTATGTATCTAAATGTGAAAAGATGGTGTTTATCAGCTGAATCTTCTGTTCCCCTCAGCTACAGCTCATTGTGTGGCTGTCCGGCCCACTCATAGCCACGTTGTCAGCCTCAGCAGGTGCTGAAGAAGCTCTGAAGAACCAACTGTTCTCTATCTGCCCAGCACCGAACAGCAGATGGACACAGTAAGCAATCAGTTGGTGAACAGGGTGGCATTTAGCAGGGAAAGAGCCAGTGGAGACCAAAATAGAGCTAAAACAAGAGTGAATACTGAACTCATCAGGTGGCCACGAATACAAAACTTCAAATGAATGAAAATGCTGTTCTATACTGGCTGGACAATAAGAAAATTCTTTACTGACAAGTTCATCACTTGAAAGGTGATGATGCATCACTGTTATGTTCACAACTTGTCTCCACTAAGCTAAATGGCCAAAAAAAAAACACTACAACATTGTAGGTTCAGGTAAATTTAACTTCCACATCCACTCAAAAATATCTTTCCTTGTAGTTTCTTCACGCAATTGTTTCACCTTCACTGTGCTGAACGATGTATGTGCTGTTTTTACATTCACCTGTTGATGGAGGGAGTTATGTATATAATAGCTACCTATAATTGGGTATATGTTCTAACCTTGAATATGACCTAAAACGTGTATCTACCCCATGGTTCCATATACCTCTTGAGGTGGAACTCTCACCAAAATGCAACCTAGGCTTTTTTTTGTGAATGTATATGAGTCAAACCTTTGTGTAAAAGCTTAATTATGACCAAAGAGGCACTTTTAAGATTTACTGTACTTTAATTTCGGGTTAAACTCATTTTCAATGGGAGTGTTTGGGGCAAATTGGCGATAGCATCAAAATCACTATTTTTAAAACATTGAGAAGGCTCGACACAACATGAAACTTTGCTTGTAGGATCACCAGGGTCTCTACACATGAACATGAGCAATGAGAACATTGTTTGTGTACAAAGAGTTTACTAAAAACAACATTTTTGACCAACTCACATTAGCAGTAGCTTCTTCCGCTAGCCGGCGTCATGGCATTCCGAATGCAATGTAACAAGAGAATTAAGGTGGGCCGCTGCTGTCTTCTGGCAACAAATATCCACAGGTTTGACTCACATACGTCACAAAAAAGCTTAGATTGCATTTTGGCAAGAGTTTCACTAAAGGTGCAATATGTAAGAATTGGCCTTTTTTTTTTTTTTATTCACACATTATTTTATTAAGATCTTTTTTGTTTTCAACAAAAATTTGTACATATTGCCCCCTTAAACAAATTTGATATGGAAAACTTAAAACCCACAGAATGGTAAAATAAAACAATTTCAGGCATGAATCATCACTCAAAGCTGAATATTTGTATTTGTTTTAAAAGATGTCAGGGGAGAGCCTGAATTAAAAGCACAGGAGGATTAGCAACAAAATATACCTAAATGTACTGATGAGTATAAAAAGTAAGTATTCAGTGTGAAGAATGCCGTCTGTCAGTGTTACATTATTCATGATACTTTATTATTGATATATTAACTTTTATCCAAGCAGGATTTTAATGTCGTAGCTGGACCAGGTGGAGACAGTTTCACGTGCTCTATATACTGTCGGGTCATTTAATCTCTAAAAATACAGTTTACATTATAAACTGCTCATACACTTTGTGTGTAAAGTATCTTACATCATTAGTGAGCAAACAGCTCAGCTGTAGCTCAGGGTCTCTCAGCTAATCTTTGCTTGTGCTGTGATCTTAACGAGACTTCGACCTTCCTTGTCAGACCTGAAGCTCGTTATATTTGCAAATATATGGATAGCGCCAGATGGGGGCTATCTGCCGAATAGGATAATGAGAAAAGCAACTGAAAGTTTATTCAGGAGACTCTTTTTTTGTGACCATTGCCCTACCTGAGCTCATCTTCTTTTTTTTCTTTTTTTTTTTCGCCATCTGGTACATCATGCATGATTTTTTAATGAATAATTATTAATTACTCTGAAGGTCTGCTCTGGTCCCTTCAGGCCCACTGGGCAGGTCTTGCTTGACCTCAGAGGGATGAATGCGGGAAAACTTCCAGGCAGGATCAAGCTCTTCACAGATGAGAGGTGATAGTTATGGCAGAGCGAAGCAGTGTCACATCCTTGACAAGGAGCATGAGATTCCTCACGATGCTCCTGAACCCTAAGGATTAGTTATCTGGGAGCCTTCTCCTGCTATTATCATTCCTACTACAGTCACAGTGATGCTGCGATGAGAGATTCAAGGAGGAGAGAGAGCCAAAGCAAACTCATTTAGTCTTCTACACAGGCGCCGTCCTTTAGTGCAGCTTAGGCTGAAACAGCTAAAATTAGATGGCCATTTAAATTTTGGTCAATATATCAATTATAATGTTGAGAGCACCTTCAATCTACAGAATTCTTGGAAGCCCTTTTCCATTTTTAAACACGCAGCTCATGGCCACACACCACTTGTAACACCGTCTCAGTAGGACGATTAACAGCTATATATACAACCAGGATAGAGTGTCATGTGGATTACGTTTCTGTCCACCCAGGATTAAAAGCCTGCACGAGAGAGAGAGTGTGTGTGTGTGTGCAGGTGAGCCTGTGTGTAACTGTCTGGCTGCCACTCACTTCCCAGGGGGGCCGGGTGTTAGAGTAGTGATTGGGACCTCTCTGATCCTAACAGCTAGTTCCCTCTGTGGACGGAGAGGGAGGAGGAGGCAGAGGGGTGGAGGAGCGATGACCCCCAGGCTCCCCCGGAGACAGCGGGGGAAAGTGACGCACTCGGGTCAGGGGTGGAGAATCGGAGCAGAGGGCACAGAGGTACGAGGATAGTCCGTGGGGTACATAGTTGAAATTCAAGGATAAGGTTTCCCAACCTCTGCAGTGAAATGCATTACGATGAGGTCTGGCCTAATTATAGTTCTGGGGGGAGGGGGGATGTTTGGCAGAGAGGTTAGGAGTCACACTGTGACAGGGTGAAAATGGGTGAATGTCAACTTTGAGAGGAGACAGGGTGTCATGTCAGCAAACAAAACGGAGGCCGTCATGTTATGTCAAATCCCTTTAATGGTAAGCAAAACTGGTGCCACGAACTGTACACGAGAGTAGAAATGAGCACTTCCTGGTAAAGAGATGAAGTGAGTATCCTGTGTTTTGAGACTACACTACGAACAATGACCATTCATAAAATATAAACACATTCATTCAGTTTATGTACAAATGAACTTATAAAGTGAGTCCATACAATTGTCTGATATATAAAATGGTATTTTCAAAGGCTTCACACAGTTTCATTCAACATCCATTCATCTGGTAAACTGCAGCAGCCCTCGCTCAATAATTGTAAAACAAGGAAATAATAAATACAAACAACTAAAGCCTCACAGGCTACAATATTAAGGATACTTATTGACTCTATTCAGAAGGCAACATGTAGCAGATAGGACCATATTCACACGGCGGCCATTTTCCTCCGACATTCTGCACAGGGTGCGCAGCTCACGTTTACACGTATTGTACCTGATGGTTTTTAACATTCCACTGCACCTTTAATGAGCAGCAGGTCAGAACACAACAGACGCTGAAAATCCAGAGGAATACAGGGCCACGTTTCAAAGTAAAACAACATATTTTGACAACCCTTTAGCTAACTTTAGCTTTAGCAACTTGACTTCATTCACTCGTTTCATTCACATTAACACGATACTATAGAGAAGGTCTAAATTAGTTCTAAAACATTGACGCACATCTAGAACACAATAACTTCGACTTCGAAGTGAAAAGCAATCAGGTGATAATGTAACTAGGACGTGGTTGAATGCTAATGTTAGCTAACAGGTAAATATGAGGTTGTATCTTGCCTTATGACCAACGTCCCTCCAGATTTTCATCATTAATCATCTTTTTAGTTGCTGATCATTAAAAAGCAGTGATGTTATAACAATGTGTGTAAGATTTCCTACATTTATATGACTTCGAACACAGCGGTTAATTGAGCACTTGAGCTCACCATGAGAGTGATGTCAGAGGAAAAAGGTTGCCTTGTGAATGTCGTCTATACTGACTATTAGCATTATCAAAGATATAGTATTCGTTGCTACTCTGGTGGTGATACTGCTTTTGGAATTTGAATCAGTGGATGCCCATTTCTGCCTGATGAGAAGTCATAAGTCAAACGTTTGACTCACATTTTCAGAATTTTTTTTTATGTTGTTGAGCTTCCTCAACAGCATTTCAACAAGTCTCCAAAATGGACATTTGTTCACTGTTTCATTTGGACGACTTGTTGCAGACATCTCATGTTTTTATTTTTTTTCCTGGCAGAAATGAGCTTCCATATTAAACAGACGACAAAAATGTAATGTAATATAAAAGTATCTGTGCATTTAAAAGTGATTATTTACCTTCCTGATTCTATCAGAAAGACTAGATGTATGTAGTCTAACTTGTGACTCTTCATTAAACCTGCAGTCAGGGACTTTTATATCTCTGTCTTTTAAAATGTGGAGTCTCAAAAGCATGTAGTAAGTATGGTTTCCTTCCTTTACTGGCAATGTATTTTATGTCAACCAGCAGTAGTTGTGTTTACATGGACAATATTTCGGGTCAACTGTTTACATGGTTTAGGGTTAATGGTTCTAGTGTTTAATTGGAACAGCTGTGATGTCGGGTCATGCGTTCCTCGTCCTCACTGGATATTTGATCTCTTCTGGCCCGTGTTTAAACAGCTCCCTGTCCTGAAGATAAGGTCAACTGAGGGATTAGACCAGTTCACCTTAGAAGCCACCATCTTTGGTAAGTAGGAAATCATATGCAATCACGTCTAGACCGTGGGCATGCACAGAGAAAATGCTGCTGGAAAATAATCAGGTTGTATTGTTTAGCTCCACGCCGCAGGTTTAAGTAAACATAACACATAGCAAAAAAATTAAACAGTCAGCAGTGGCCCTGTTGCTACTTCATCTATTTTCTACTAAAAACGCTAAAACAAAAGTTCTGGAGGCATAACTAATGTATCGCTGCCTTCTCTTCAGACATTTATTAAGACCTATGACTTCCAAGAGCCAACAATGTCACAACTCTCAGGAAAAAAAAAAAAGACTTCTCCATTTTCTCTTAAACAAGACATCAAGAACACTATGTGCATAATTAAGCATTTAAGTGCTAGGTGGCACTGTTCTTGTGAGGCAAGCATTTCTGCCAGGGGCTGAAAGGAAGGGAGAGGATGATGAAGAGGAGACCTCCAAAAATAAGAAGGGCCCCCGCTGAGCCCACGCAGGCTACAGACCAGGACAGCTCATGGTGTAAAGGTATGGAGTGATCGCTGGACAGCAAGGCCAGCACCGACTGGTGGAATATTAGGACAGAGAGAAGGACCAGAACACCTGCACAGAGGTCAGAATAAAAGCACATCATTGCATCATCCTGCCATCTTGAACACAAACAGGCAACATGTGGCAGTGAGGTCCCACCTGAGAGGATGAAACAGAAGGAGGCTGGTTTGAGAAAGAACTGCTCTCCTTTACTGAGGGCCATGGCAATGCAGATGGAGCCCATCACCATCATGCTCAGACTCAGAAGGGCCAGGACGGCTGATGCAATATTCAGATCTGTGAAGGAGAGAAGGAGAGTGGAAGAAATAGAAGTCTACTAGAAAGATGGCAAAAATATTGTGAATTGCTCTGTGGAAACCGGTCGCGTAGTAGAATCAGACATTGTTTAATTCCACTGGGCTTAGAGACAATTATACTTGAGTTCTGAAATGTGAAAATACAACCACAGTGTGAATTGAACCACTTCCCAAACTAGCTCTATTGAAAAAAAACCTTTATTTTGGCACTGAATAACTGAACAGGTGCAACCCAAAAAGCAGATCAACATTTCAGCCGATGCCAGTTTTGTGTTTTTTGACAGTCTATCACACAGATCTTATTATTTTATCAATTAAAACACAACAGATACGGGCTTCAGCAAACGTGAGAGGGAGTGAGAGCCAAAAAAAACGAGGTGAGATCACAATCTGAATTGTGTCGAAAAAAAGCAACATTGAAAGACTTTCAGCAGATTGGTTCTTCCCCAGCTCTGTGTGGCAAACAAGCTAACATGCTCACAGTGATGAAGCTAACATGTTAATGTTTAATGGTATAAAGAATAGATGTACATTATCTTAGTTTTGAGTGTTGATAACATGAGCTAATGTGCACTAAACGCATAAATGGTAACATTTTTAATTGCACAGGCTTTTTGTCATAAACTGACGTTTTGAGTAAAAGAAAATGTTGACTTGATAGTGATGCTGTATGAAATACCAAAGTGATAACTTTTCATTCTGAGGGAAATTTCATGGCAATCTATCAAATTGTTGAGAGACATTTCAGTGCCAACTTCATGGAGGCACAACAAGAAAGGCAACGAATTACAAAAGTTATTATACATCACAAAGGAAGGATGATTGCGTGTTTGAAATTTCTTTGAAATCACCTCAAAATGTATTGAAGATTACCATAAAATTATTAAATAATAATATTCTGCTGATTACCACCAGCAGGTAATTGATTGCTGATAATTTATATGTTACATTTCCCGGAAACGTCCAACTTTTGCTGATCATGTCGTCAAGTTTTTGTCTAACTTCCCTTAGTGTCTGTTTACTGACCTGCAGAAGTTAGCCAGAAACTAGTTGGAGGTAAAGATGGCACAATTAGCAGATGTCAGTGTTAATCTAGTTGGATATTAAGCTTCAGCAGCTCACCTCAGTTTAGTGGCCTGCTCACAGAAACTAAACTGAAGAAGTTGCTACAACCCTGCTTTATTTTGTGGCCTGCTGAGGGGAAGTTAGCTATTGGAAACTAGTTGGAAATTAAGCTACAAGATTCTCTTCAATTTAGTGGCCTGGTGAGAGGGACGTTAGACAGAAACTAAACTGGTATTATCAGCAGAAGTTAAGCAGAAAACACTTGGAAGTTTCATGGAAATACATTTAAGAAATTAACAGCTGATTATCGTCTGCTTGTGGGAAAAATAGCAGCATTTTGAGGTAATTATTCTGGGTTTGGTGAAGTTTTGTTGTTTATGTTCATTTTATGTTAATTTTAATTTTATGTTAAAAATAGCAGCATTTTGAGGTTATTTTTCTGGGAATGTAACACAAAAGTTACTCTGTAATAACCACGACTAATCGGGACATTTGTCGACCTGTAAAATGAAGCAAAACTTCTTAACAATATATCTGATCATCTTTGAGATATTTCCTGTCGGACCAAATCGGTGACCTGACCAACAAACCAACATTCCTGAACAGGCAGGCGCGCTAATAGCACGGTCACAAACAGCATTCCACTGTGTGTGTGTGTGACCACAGCCATGTGTGCTTCACCTTGTGATCGCAATTCCCTCTCATAGCCCTTAAATATTGTATGTCCTTCAAGGAAGTTTTCTGCATGAAAATCAACTTCAGAAGTTGATTTCATGCTCGCTGCGATGTAAGCATCGGGTCTCAGCCAGCTGAGCTTCAATATGCACTGAAACCAGCGGCTGCCTGGACAGTAAGGTAAACACATTAATCAGTCTGATAGCTTATGATTCGCTTTGGAAAATGGGTGGCAGCAAAAGTTAATGGGCTGAAACATGCAAAAAGAAAAAAGAAAAAACACCAGCATGGTCCTCTGAACACCCCAGTGAACATCTTTATTGATAGTAGCTGCAGTGTGTTACTGTATATATAGTGAAAACTGCAGGGGGAAATGTATAACGTCTCACTTTTGTTGGTTGTCTTCTTGAATATGACTGCATTCTCCCCAGAGGTGAAGAATTTGAAGTAGGTGCAGTTGGATTCTGTGGTTGGAGGAAAAAGATCATAAAAAAATATGAGACATGTGCCCACACACACACACACACACACACACACACTGGCTGCTGGTCTTCTGTTATGTGCCTCCTATGCATCCATGCACCCTGTCCTTCCAGGCATTATTCCTATTTATATCCAAGAGTCGAGCATTAACTGGAAAACCCAGAGATGCACACACACACATACAAACACACACACACATACACACACACATACACACACACACACACACACACACACACACACACACACACATACTGCCCAGCATTGCACATATGGTGCCGCCAGAAAGGGTGAGAGACAGCAAAACACTGAGGGTGGATGGCAGAGGGGAGAAGAAAGAGAGGTGGATGGGGAGAAAGGGGCAGATGG
>JARJLU010016089.1:0-43881 GCA_030272975.1 Sparidentex hasta | reverse complement strand
AGCTTGACCGATTGATGAAAATACAAAAGGACAATAGAATGGCTTTATTTGCTAACGTAACCAGCGATGCAAACCGCTCACAGGTAAACAACGATAACGGCATCCAACACAAACCGAGGGAGCCAAGCTGACAGACACGACGGTGGGTATCACTTGGAAAAAACATGCGATGAATCCGAAACTCTCGGGCTAGAACCTCTCATTTAAGGCTAAATCTATACCAGGCTGTTAGCTAACGCTCGTTAGCAAGTAAGCTAACAAACTCAGTATCGATAGCTCGTTCGCTTGCGTTGACTTTGTGCACTTGCAGAGTTGGGTATAAGTCAAAACAACACATGGGGTATGAAGATATTAAAGTAAATTCTACATATTTAGTGACAAACACACCAACTTTGACACTGCAAAACAAAGACCTACTTGACAGACACTGGGTCGACGTTTAACTTAGCCAATCAGCTTCCAGACGGGAAAAACTGGAGTTGTCAAGGCCGCATGTTTCTCTCCCTCGCCACTCAAATCTAGCACTAAACTGCAGTATTGTCAGTCAAAAGTTCCCTAATCGTCGGTCTCAGCATTGTTGAGCATCATTTCGCTGTTGAACAATCCGCTTTAACAACAAAGTCTCTCTGTGCACACATCAGTTTGACCCCAGCAGCATAAAAAAAGCTTCCGCCTATAAACCTTCAGAATAAGAGCATTATTTCTTCAACTCTGAACCTACTGCAAAACCTAGAATGGGCTAAATGTGGGAATTCAAGCAACTGCACAAAAATATTAAAAATGCAACTTTTAAAGACATATATTCATCGACATGCTGTATAAGATTAAATGAGGCAGTAATGGAAATGTGGCTCCTACTATGAATTGTTGGTAGGATGTAACATTTTCTGGTTGTAGATGGGATACAAGTTAGAAAGTCAACAAGTTCCAGTTAGGTGACATTCAGCCCAGTCCAGCAGTCAGTACAAGCATTTCCCAGGTGAGGATGCAACTATTACAAAGAGAGGAGAGTGGTCAGAGAGGAACATGCTCATACTGGTTACTTATAAGGAAGAGCTGTTAGTCTTCAGTGGGTAGTGTAGGTCAAACAAATCTAATCATCTCATACAACCCAAGTTAACATGAACACAAATGTTAAGAGATTATTTAGATTGAAATGTATATGATCTTATGGAAGCTTCAGCAGCCAGAGTCAGACACATGTCCCTGTTAGATTTGAGTAGACCTTCATGCCGAAGTAGAAAAAAAGAGCCTTAAAGTGAAGTGGAAGACTCTTTTTGGATATTGTTGTTGACGTCTTAACTACATCTTAGAAAAGAGAACTTTAATATGGGGGAAATACATTAAAGGTAGGGACTGGCATAGAATATCAAAGCCCTTTTCTGAGTGAATAGAGGTGTTGGAAAGAGGGTGTTTTTTTTTTGTTTTTTTTTTGGCCTTGAGACTCAAATGTTGAGGACACAATTTGACACTGTTGAATGAAAGGAAAGTTTAACAATAATGTGAGGTCTGCAATTGTAAGGAGGATGCTGACGTGCTGATGGATTATTATTATTATTATTATTATTATTATTATTATTATTATTATTATTATTATTATTATTTGTTTTAATTCTTAATGAATTCTGATTAACTTCCTGGCTAAAAACCACAACAGATGTTGCAAATGGAAGAACCTGCCCAGTCACCCTTTTCTTACATGAACTGTCCAAAACTCCAAATATTGGTGAAGTGAGTTTTTCCCCCACAGGGCCCTAAAACTTAAAGACAACACAGTCTCACCCTTTGGCGAAGTCACAGTCTCCCGACGGATCCTCTGGCAGAAGATCCAGAAGTTCCCCTTGTCGATCTCGCTGTCTGAAAAAATGCAACGAATGCTACACTTCCGGTCGCAACTTTTAACGCCTTTTAGCTGTTTATATAAAAGAAATGGCTTAGTGGTAAAGTTGTAAAGGTCCCTCGTCCTCCATCCATTATGAACATCGAGCGTCAATCTATAGCCTAGATTGAAGCGATAATATGGCTTGTGATGTCGGCACGCCAGAGTGAAATGTGTTTTATTTTGAAGGCCCGTGTGGTACGCTTCCGCTCTCATTGTGTTAACTCCATGTGACTTCACTAGGCTCGCCATTCGTCGGAAACGCTGCTTCCGTGTGCATCACATGGCAGGTCCACACACGGAAGAGTCCGCAGCATGGAGCACACGGCGAGCTGCAGCAGAGAACGGCCCACCTCCACCTGTCTGACAGATGTGTACAGGTGTTTTCAGACCGGATCGCGTCCCAGCCACAGCGCTGCGGAGGTGGCGGGTGTGATATTTACCACCATCCTGCGCGGCGAGGACGGCCAGCGTGCTCCTTCAGGGCATCGCCATGACAACCGCTCGGAGTTGACCTACATCAGTTTGACTCTGGTGGAGAAGATCATCTCCAGCCTGACCTCCCGCAGCCTGCCTCCACCTGTAGAGTCGTACTGCGCGGACATCGAGAGGGTGCTGTTTGAAGACGTGGATCTCATGTCACAGCTTGTGAGTGCCCCTCTCTCCTCATGCTCAGTTAAAAAAAAAAACAACAAAACAAAAACAAAACACCAGTTAAATTTATCCCACAGTGACATTGAGGAAGCCCTCTGTTCCACAGGTGTGTCAGTTCAGTGCTGAGGACCAGATCATCTCACATCTGGCTGCCAAGAGCGTATCAGCGTGGGTGTTCTATCAGCTCCTCAAATCTGTGAGTTTTCAGATCTGGACTCCCACAGTTTTTAGAAATACTGCAGGCTTTTGTTTTCTAACTGCTTTCTTGGCAAACCGTCTTCAACCACACCAGCTTTTCAGTTGGTTCATCCGTTCAGGGTCATGTTGTGCTCAAGCTTTGTTCAAACTGATCACTTCTAACAAATTGTAGATTCTATAGTTTCATCAGGTAAATGAATCTGAATTTTGTCACAATGGGAAATCAGGGTAAAATGGTACCTAAGACATGTAGAATATGATTTTGGAGTGAGGGAGCTCTGTGTGTTTACATCACATATTTTCAATGAAAACAGTTGACAGACAGTGAGACAACAATTCTAAACAGTTGCCCCATGGCCAGAGCTTAAAGGCAACAATATATCATTTTCCATATTTCAGGCTGACTAAACTAAGTTAAATACGTGGGTACAACTTGGGTGACCACCACAGCTATACAGTTTGAGCACGTTTTGCATAAATCAGCCTTACAGTATACACGCGGATGCGGACAAACATTGGTCAAAAAGTCAAAAGACTCAGAAAGAGGGGCAGAACGGTTTAATGAGCTGCTTCAACAAACTGAAACAAGTCCAGATTCCTGCAGTATCGCACCTATAAGTTACCGTGAGCTGAATGACTGAAAACCTTCATCAGTATTCTGTATTGGTCGTCAGGGTACCGTCATTCCTGCGTGGGAGCAGATGTGTGTGCGGACGTTTCTCAGCTCAGCCCCCGGCACTGAGCTGGACGCCTGTCTGTGGTCGCTGACTGACGTCTTGAAACGACTTCTTAAAGGAGCGCATCGAGGTAAAAAATAAATAAATAAATAAATAAATAAAAACTTGTTTGTGCACTTGCAGCATCAGCAGAAACTGCTCGGTGACAGCCGAGTTCTGCTGACATTTTATGAGGAATTAAAAAGAGCTATATATAAAGGCCGGAGTACAGCAGCCCGGTGTGCTTGCCAGCTGTATGAACCGTGCTGTGTTGTAATGCCTGAGCTCATTTTGAAATTCTTGCATTTTCCTCCATCAGAGATCCTTTGGAAGCTTCTGGCAGTGTTCGACTCCGGCCTCTGTGTTCTGTGTTCAGAGTTTATCCGCGAGCAGGGCAGATCGGCGGAGCTGAGCCACAGCAGACTCTCGGGAACCACATTCTGCCTCCTGCTGGACCTGCTGGAGGTGCTGACTGCGTCCAGCTCGGTACGAGCAGCCGACGGCTGCTGGAAGAGTCCGAGATTAACCCACATCCATTCCTCAGCGCTCCTGGCAACGATCAGCGGCTCCGCGCAGTATTTTGTCAAAAAGCGAGCGCTGCTGCTTTTAAAGAAGGCTGTGCTTCAGAAGGCTGGAGAGGACTGGGCGCTGGGAGAAGCGCGGCTCCCCGGGCCCGAACATGACCGCTTCAGCTCAGATATGAGCGCGCTGTCTCGGAGCGTGTTGACGGCAGTGGCTGCTGATTGGTTACAGAGTGTTCCAGTGGAATCTGCCTCTTTCTTTGGGGGGACCAGACAGATTGTGGCCGATGAAGGTCGGAAGCCAGACTGTGTAATGCTCAGTGGTGTCAGCCTGCTTCTTCTGAAGTCCATGGAGCTTCACATCCAAACCGCTGGTGGAACAGGTGGGACTCCGTGATGACTGTACATCCCTGATAGACATGCAGAACAAAGTACTGAGTTTTTGAAAGGAACTTTAAACTACTGTCAAGTGTCTAGATAATTTGATTAAAACCCTGTTAGTTGATTTTTTTTGCGACACAGTGGCAGTACAACAAAATGTCAACACAACACTAACATATAGGGGAGTCACAATTTTACAATTTTGATCATTTGAATTATAAACTTTATTCATAGAGCACTTATAAAACTGAAGTACCAAGGGATTCATGTATTGAGGATGAAATAAAACAACTAAATAATACATGAGTAATAAACTCGAGCCCCCTGTGACCCTGCAAAGGATAAGCAGTTACAGATAATGAATGAATGAATGAATGAATGAAACAAACAAACAAACACTTAATTAAATCCAATAAAATTTTTGTTTTCAGGTGCATCAGGCAGGTGATGTTGTGAAAAAGCTCCATACCGTACATCACCTGCTCAGCATCCATCAACAGACAGACACAGTTGCTAGTTATTCAATATAAATGAGCACTTGGCAGTCAAAGGGCCAAAAACCAGAGCCGAAAGATAGGAATATTGGATTGGGGTTGTTTCATCACCAGGTGGCCAGAACCTTGACTCCAAATGAGCAATACTGTTGCTCTGTGACAGCTGGATGAACAAATAAGTAACTGTTGGCTAACAAGTTTGCCCTTCAAAAAGTAAAGCTTGACCTTGTTTCTATGAAATTTGCCTTTTGTTTCAACAGTTGTGTTGTTATGCGCCTAATTAGATGTGTTACAGCATGAGGTAGTAAGAAGAGGAACTCTGGACACCCAGTATTACAACAGTTCCACAGCAGGGGGCAGTCCTCTCATATATGCTATCCTGTGTTGTCTCACAGCTGGAGTGGACAGTGCTACAGAGGTGTATGGGTATCTGCGGAGTCTGTGCGGCTTCCTGAAGAAGAACAGAGTGGAGCTGACGGAGGTCACTCATCCGTGCTGCTGGGTCAGCCTGCTGTTTGGAGAACAGGACGACGACATGATGGAGGCACTGAAGGCATTGCTTTCTGTATTCCTTCATCACAGGTACAACAGATTGACAGACACATGTGCTCTTGTCAACAGCATGACATGCAAATAAAGTTAAAAGGAAGAAGTGTTTTGATTGGATCGGGTTTGATGGATGACTCTGTCAGCAGTGTGTGTGTTGATCTCTTCCAATCTTTATCAAAACAACCTCAGACATGTAAACAGACTTTTTTTTGTAGAATCAGTGCAACCCATCAAACTGTAAGAACATGGGTCATTGCTCTTCTTCAGGCCCATCAGTGCAACTCCCCACAGGTACTGGGAGCAGCTAGAGCATATAAAGGAGGCCCCCCACTCTTAGCTCAGTATTTTAAGCACATGATTTATAAAATGGATAACTGAGAAATTTCCCATTTTTTGCAAAACCTCCCAAAAGAAAACTATCAGGACAGTGTTCATTTGTAATATCAGAAACAGCTCTGCAGTGGTAACTAACAGCTTGTTGTAATAACTATTTTATAATCACAACTTGCTGCAACAAGCTGGTGAAATCATCATAAATACAGGTCAATGACAACAACTGTGTGCTTGGCTGGATTAACATTTAACGACAAGTGGGAGATGTGTTAGCGGCTAGTTCGCTACGCTCAACACACTCCCTTCGCTTTTTTAGTTTAATAAATATATGAATGAACTCAAACAAAATAGCTGGCAAAAACGTACCTTGGTCTGAAAAGGCTTCCTGTCCTGGCAGGAAACAAAAACTAAACCCAGTGGCTCAGAATTCAAAATAAGAAACACTTTACTAGGTGACACAGTCATGAAATATTTAGTCACATGAGCACTTCATTCAACAAAATAACCCTACAGTAAGTCCCTGGAAAAGGATGTGATGTCACAGTTCTGAAATGGGTAATAAGTAAATATCAATCAGAGGAATTTAAAACTATAAACTTCTTGTCAGAGCAATGCTGCAGTTTGTAGTTTAGTAATGAATATACACTATATTATACGTCCAAGCAAAGTTCAATGTTTAATAAAGTTGATTCCTCCTGATCTGGCTGGAGATCACACCAAAGCCAATCAGTAAAATGAGCTGGTACAGTACCAGGGAGCAGGTGTCATTATTATTTCGAAAAAAAAAAAAAAATCGAACTGAACTTCTCGTCTCTCCCTGCAGACTGTCTGGTTTGGGTGAGTCTGCTGAGTTGGAGGCAGCTTGTGCCTCTGGGTGCAACCCTCACTGCCACTTCCTGCTTTTGCTTCGGAGCATCTCGTTCGACCACAGCATCCTCCTGGACTTCCTGATCTCCACTGAAACCTGTTTTCTGGAGTACTTTGTGCGGTACCTCAAATACCTGAGGGCCGACTGGCAGGGCTTCACCGCAGCCTGTGGAAAAGTCAGTGTGTCAGATTGTCAACGTTCACTGCAGAAATCCCTTCCTAACTCGGGTGCTGGTGATATGTTTGCACTAACATATAAAGGTCAGCCAGAGCAAGTTGGACTCAGCCCCTGTGGCCAGCCTAAAGATGCACCAGTAGAAATGATCAGCGTGGCTGCTGGCAGTCGCCTGGTAGAGTACAGTAGTTCTGATGAGTCCGGTCCAGAGAACATGGATTGTCAGGATGAGTCGGGGACATCTGCATGCGAGAACGGTAGATTTAGTGCTCGGGATGGGAACCGGAAGATTAGTGGAGCACCTATCACGAAGCAGCAGTATGAGCCCTCTCACCCACCAGTATTACCGAGTCCATCGAACTCTGCTCTTGAAAGAACACCAGAAGGGTCATCGTCACTGACTGAGCGCACGTCATGTCCAGATGTGGCACCTCTGTCAGGACAGGTGACCTGCGAAACATCAGTGAGAGTAGTCCTCTGTCTGTCACAGCTCAGAGAGGTGGTGACCAGGCTGCAGACAAAGAACCTCTTCCCGTACAATCCGTCTTCACTCATAAAGCTCCTCCAACAAGTACAGAACTGTTTCCAACAATCACATCCGTCACATTTTGATGAATGATCAGGACATATTTTGAGTTTGAGTTTGTTTTTTTTGCTTTGTGAGGAGGCACGGAAGCTGGATCTAAATGGTTGAGAGATTTGTATAAGAGTCTGTCAGTTAGCAATCCTGTGCTGTAGACTTTAGACATCCAGAATGTATTCCTTAACCTGACTGTCTTGGTAAGATCAAACAACATGGATATTGCATTTGCATGTGTTCCTATGATTATATTTACTTTTTTAATGGCATAGGAGGCAACGATGCCGCAGTGACCCCAGTGCGTAATCAGCTGTAACAAACTCAGTATATTCATCTAAAAACAGATGATGACTTCAGAACTTTGGGATCGCCTCACGAACAGACGTGGCCCTAGAGATCATGGTGCCTTCTGGGTCATTAAACAAAGACCTTTGACAAAATGAAAAATATCACTGTAACCGTAATTCCCAACCTTCAAAATACCCAAATTCCAACTTTGAAGAAAAGCCTTATTTGGGAAATAAAATACATGGTTAGGTTTAGGGAACTAAAATGTTTGGTTATGTTTAGGGAACTAAAATACATGGTTAGGTTTAGGGAACTAAAATACATGGTTAGGTTTAGGGAACTAAAAAGTTTGGTTATGTTTAGGGAACTAAAAAACATGGTTAGGTTTAGGGAACTAAAATGTTTGGTTATGTTTAGGGAACTAAAAAACATGGTTAGGTTTAGGGAACTAAAATGTTTGGTTATGTTTAGGGGACTAAAATACGTGGATAAGTTTAGGGAACCAAAATGTTTAGCTAGGTGTAGAGAACAAAAATGCATGGTAAGGTTTAGGGAATTAAATTCCTTGTTTAGGCTGACAGGGTTAGGGGAACAGGGGGTCAGGGGAACAACACTAATACAGTGATATCAGAACATGCAGACGTTAACCATGTTGCTAGTTTGTCTCAAACCATGACATGATGATTCAATTACAAAACACATATTCATCGTGGAGACCTTGAACACCTGGAAATCAGGTCATATTTGAAAGTCAATGAACTTAATGAACCTCTCTCAGAAATGCCCCGCAGTTACTCCAAAAATCAACAAAACAGTGACTAATGTGCTTGATATTCCTGCCAGCAGTCAATATGAGAGGGTAGGTGTTTTTGGAGACTCTCTTCTACTTGGAGCTGGTGCAACACTTTACTTTTCCGCTGAGGAAACATTTCAACTTCAACTTCGGTTTGAGTTTATAGCAAAACTTAATTCACTTGGACGGCTTATTTGCATTGACTTGCTCTCTGCTTTCATCGAGTACTACAATATTTCTCTTTTCTGCTACTTTATACCTCTTCTCCACTACAGGTCTCTGGCAAAAAAAGTACTTCTGACTCCAGTGCCTTTAATTCATAACTGTAGTTACTGGTTACATGGCAGAATTAGTTTAATACAGAATATAATCAACAAACGATGCATGAGTATGTTCACTTTTGGTACTCTAAGTATATTTTTCAATGTTTATACTCTAGTACATTTACTTAAGTAGTTTAGGAGTTAGAACGTCATTATTCTACCTCTTTCTATCCCTGGTCACTGGACTGATGTGGAGAGGGAGGGCAGGTCGGGCCCTGACCTTTGAACCACTGGTGTTTTAGTCTTTTCCCCACTGAAGAGAGAAGATGCTGCTAGTTTAGTATTGTACAGCAGCTCCTGGGGAAGAACTGCTCAAGATGCCTTCCAGGGATCCCGCTGAGATTTGTGTGCAGTTGTCCAGATGAAGAGTTCTGACTGTGATGAGCTGTCTGTCCCTAACGATGTTTCAGTGTCTGTATGCCAAGAGAAGTCATACATGTGGATATATTCTGAGGCTTGAGCAATACAAAGAATAAAATGTTTTCCTAGTTTTATTATTAAAAAATAATAAAGTGTCAGGGATTTTATAGATCTTGCAAAAACAAATAAATATTCCTTATAACTGCAACTGAATGCATATTTACAAGATAGGACTTTTGTTTCACAATCATTGAAGTCAAAATAAGTCTTGGTTCACAATATTTAAAGAAAATCTAAAGAATCTGAAACACTGCTGCATTGGCTGGCTAACTTTATGTGGGTGCTGGTAGAGTGTGTAGCTCTTATCTGTTACTGTATCTTCTTCTTTTTTTTTTGCTTTTATGGCATGCAGCAAACGGCAGTAAGATGCCTCAAAGCCACCTACTATGACGAAGTGAGAATGGAAATAAATGGAAATGACTGAAGAAGAGCTGGTTGTCTAAACTATACAATGCGTTTCTCGTGTCTTTCTCTCACTTATTAATGCCAGATTAAACCAAATGCCAAACAGGCAGGTATATGAAACCCTTTATGCCTTTATAACTCTTTAAAATCTTTGCGTCCTGATGTCAGTTGCCTATTTCAGATGTGTTTGTATTCTTACATATCGTCTGTTCTGAAAATAAGTCAAGAAGAAAGAAATCTAAAGTGTCCTAAAGTACATTAACATCAAAAACTGAAGTGACTCCAGCCCAGTCAGCAGAATAATTTTGCACATCTGGAAAACACTGATATGTTCAAATTTCATGTAGACAACACAGCTGCCAAGCCAGAGCTCACTGTTTGAGATGGTGTTTCACTGCGTGTCTGCGGCAACAAAACCAGGTATTTTATGCCAAAACAAGATCTATTCCTCACTCTCCCAGCATTAATAAGCAGAGTTGTTACAACATAAATTGGAAACTAAATCTAAAGAAACATAAATTTGTAACACAAAGGAATGTACGTTTCAAAATATCAACTTGTTGAGACAAAGGATTTCACGTGAAGCAGATGGACTCAACAACATCAGGTCAAGTTCTGCAGATGTTCTAGCACATCAAGATGGCAGACTTTAAAAAAAAGGGTTTATTAACAAAGAATGGCACATCAGCAGCGTTTTTACAGGAGAATAAAATGGAAAAATATATATTTTTTGAAGGAAACAGGAAAAACAAAAGAAACACATCAACTATTCGGAAGAATATTTAAATTGCTCAGCAGAAACTTGATCGATATCTGCTAACGTTATTGAAGATTACTGAAAACATCACGGTCTTGAACAGTCTGTTAGCCTGACTTTGCAGCTGAGTTCAGGGGAAGAGCACAAACACCGATACCTTGATCGCGCGTTTAAAGCCTCAAAAGTCACTGCTCTCTAGATAGCAAACTTGTTCCGGATGATCTCTCCGCCCTCCACCTCCACCTGCTCGTACAGCCACTTCCGGTCGCAGCGACACTCCACTCCACACTTGCGTGAGCCACATTCGGGGCAGGGGTAGAAGCAGCCCATACAATCCACATCCAGACAGTCACACATGTCCTTGCTGTTGGAGAGCAGGCGGCCTTTGCTGTCGTACACTCTGCTCTTGGCTCCGAGGCTCTGCCTGCATGCACGAGGTGGCAAACAGACGCGTATTCACTGCCATGCAACAATTTCACTTAGTTTTATTAAAGCATTTTCCTCTTGCTGGTTTTCTTTCATTACCATTTCATGGAGATTTATATCCAACAAAACGAAATGTTAACAGCTGAACAAAAAGACTGTTTAGAGATACATCTCTGATGATTCTGTCACACTGTCAGTATTACAGTACTCTGGCAATGACAATAAATACTGTATGAGGGGTTTAAAAACATGGGAACCGTTTATTTTTTCACATCATTATGAAAGAGATAATGAATAATCGTACGCACACACAGTCTCACCTGTCAGACATTTGTTTTCCTCCACGGCTTCCTCGTCCACCCTGTAACAAAGGAAATGAGTATTTTTTATTTTAAGGTAAATTGTGCCTACAGGAATTCTTGTATTTGCTATAGTTAGGTAATGAAAGTAATGTTTGTCGCAGCCCTTATTGTTCATAGATTGAATCTCAACAATGTAAATATTTTACATTCTCAGGTTGTTTTGCTTGTCTAACAATTGCAGCACCAAGGGAAGTTAAATGTCACAGTTTTGGGCCATTTGCTACTTGTAACTTAAGGTATCCTTGGAAACAAGTTTGTAATTATTCACAGTTTAAAATAAATGAGTCATCACATTCATACGGTGGATTTATCAACCCACAGTGCTGACAACAACAACAGAAACTCACCCTCATTCCACCTCTTTTTTCTCTGCGTATACCGCCAACGTCTCGAACTCTCTCTCGCTCAGCTTGTGTTGCCATGGGATTTGCTACATTTGTCTCCTTTGGTACCACTCCTCTTTTACGAAGTTCAATCTGTGGAATTATCAGTTATCTATTCACTTAATGTAAAAGTAAAACAGGATGACTTGTTCAGACCGAAAAAACAAACTGTAGGGAAAGAATCCACACCTTTGATGAATCCTGCCCACTGGCAAACAGGGTGGGCACTGCGTCCTCTCTCAGAAACTGTTTGCCATTGTAGTCCCTGAAGCAGTCAGTCCGGAAATGCTCTGAGCAGAGGCAGGTGTTGGCAGTTGGGACAAAGTTTTTCATCCCCAGGCTGTGCACCCATTTGCTGGAGAGCTGTGGCTTGCTGAGCGGAAACCTGATACACAGGAGAGGGAGGAGATGGCTTCAAACCAGGCCGCAGGTTTCCAACCATCACAGCTGTTAAGGAAATGTCTCATAAACCTAACAAGTAAGTGGACGCAGGGGAGAGAAATTATGCTTTCTCAGAAACATAAGGCAGAATTCTTAGCTGTCTTAACAACAGCAGCATCTGTATGTCTTTTTTCCAAATTGCATGTATGTATGTATGTAACTGTCTAAAACCTCAAGCAGTGCACAAAAGTAAACTCTAACATTTTAAAAAGAAGTCTCGAGTCCTAAAGGGTTTAGTGGTTACGTGCAGGTTGGTTGTGTCTTTGCACTAATGTTATGAGTATTTCTTCATTTCTTTCATTAATCATTTAAGTTTCAGTTGGTTATAACTGCTACAGCCTGACCAATGCGTGATTGTTGAGGCAAATACTTATATTAGGGATCAAAAAAGTATAAAAACCAACACCTTTATTGGCAATGAACTCTCAAATGTGTTTTGTAATGGAGGCAGGCTATTTTACCTTAATATACAGCAAATCAATAAACGTTTTTCTCCAAAATTTGCACTTCAGTGCACTGAAACAGTAATGTCCACTGTGAATTTAATAATTATAAAATCATTCCAAGCACCATGCTCTCATCACTATACTCTCGATAATCTCATTATAAGAGAAAAGTTTCCATATTCCAACCTACAGCCTCGGTCAAGCTTAGATTACTGCCTATTATTACTTTATGTCAATCTTTATTACACTGCCAGAGAGCGTCTTTGTTACCAGTTAAACAAGTGAAAGTTGGCATGTTCTTACCTGGGTAAGCATCAATATAGAGCACCTGATACAGTTCAACTGGTTACCTGTCAGGTCTGTTCACATTATCAGGAGAGCCCGAGTCAGCTATAGGTGATGGAATACAGTAGCGGATGGGCAGTCTTTATGATGTATCGGATGTATTGGATTTTACCTCGAAGTTAAAAGTGACAGTAAAGTTCTGTGCTATTGTGTACCTGAACAAGCATTTTTCTATGTTGTGCAATAAGGAACAATTCAGCCAAAGCGGATCGAATGGTACACTGTTTTTTCTTTCTTTCTTTTTTGTTCTTTAAAGGCACATGTTTGTTATAAGGGGCACTATGGAGTTTTGGAGAAGAAATTCAAACTCAGAGTTTTATACGAGGATATAACAAAAAACTCAGAATATCCATTTTTGTTTCATAATTTAATAAACAAGCTGTTCTCAGAGGAAAATAAGTTCTTCAGAACGCTGTCTGAAGCTAGAAAGGTGGCAGGGTCCGCCAAATATAAACAAAGTAAAACAGTCTGAAATTGTGTTGTCCTTTAAGGTCAGTTTGTTTATTCAGTCATTAAAACGTATAGTTTCTTTATCTATTCCTAAAGAAATCAGTTAAATAAGATCTCTCTTCTGAATAGAGTGTCTTCATCAAAACTATATAGTGCACCTTTAAATCGCAGAGAGATGCTTAAATGTGTGAAATCATTTTTCAAGCACTGGTATAACGATTGAGCCACATTGGCGACCATCATCACCAAGTGTCCAGCAAATGCACATTAACATCTGACAAGATGCCACCGAGAAAAGGGCACGATTTTCCTGGTGGGTCTCTTGAGGGTCTCACAGCTAGCTCGGATGAACCATGAGTTAATGTTAGTTAAGCTACCCCAAGTAGCCTTCATTATCAAAGCTGAAAATGCAGTTAGAACGCTACTTTAAAACTTAAAGCGTCCAGGAGGAGATATAGCCTACGGAAGTACAAGTTAATTCGTTTAAAAGCGACGTTATTCACGTCCATGCTGTGCCATATTGACGCTGGAACTGACTGTATGAGATGCGCTGTGACGCCGCCGAGAACTTCGGCTCCACCTGCAAAAAACCTACCTGTAAAATCGTATTTCCGACCCTTTCACAAACTTATTGTTGCACCCCGTAGCCGCACAAATGACGGGCATGGTGACTCCTTTGTGGAAACTACGCAATAATAGAAAAAAACTGCTCTGCAAACAGCCGTTTGTGATTGTTTTCGTTAGTCTTCTTCTTCTTCCTCGGCGGACTAAAACGGAGGACGCGCTGTTCGCCTGAGCTTCCTGTTCGGTCTGTAGCGAGTCTGCCCTCTAGCGGCGGCGCTGATGATGAGCAATGACTGAACGATGCTGTGCAGGTCAGAGCTCTGGACATCAGAGGTGCACTGTGTAGGTTTGTGAGAACGTCTTAATCAGAAGAGAAAGATCCTCACTGACTGATACGCTATTCTCTCATTAAGCCTAAACAGACTCTCTTTGTCTTCCTGACTGAATAAACTGAATAAACCAACCTTAAAGGACAACACAGTCTGTTACCCTTTTACTTTGTTTACATTTGGCGGACCCTGCCACCTCTCTAGCTTCAAACAGTGTTCCCGGGGACCTCATTTTCCTCTGAGGAAGGGACGGCTTGTTCTTTCAGTTATGGGAACAATAAACATTGCTGTGTTTGAATCGTAACCTCATCAATTTTGTCCACTTCTCCAAAACTACAAAGCGCCCATTCACATACATTCTGTACAAAACTAGGTGTTTTGGGATATCTGGAAACAATCACTGATAAAACTGTTTGTATTATTGTAAACTGATGATACTATTTAACTGAGGCATTACACTCAAACCGCTGGACCAGGCAAAAATACAGTTTATCTTTTATTTTTTGTTAAATTTAATAGTAAATGTCATGTTTAGGGGAAATTGAATGAGACTGCTGCTATGCGGGGTGGAAAGGAAAAGTACACTAACTTCTAGTTCTAGTGTTACATAGCATTTTTGCAACTCATACCGCGTCTCAAAGGAATATATGTGATTGATACACCATTTCACTCAAACTATGACAATCCAGTTGTAAATTATTTTACAGTTTCCATTCCTGTTGTGTCACTATGACTTTTTTTTGAGTATTTTGCCACTGATGCTTTCATTTTAAACACATGACCTTGATTCTTAATTGCAATGTTCCTACACTGAGCAAAGGATATTAGTAAGTCTTCCTCCTGTTTTAAGTGTGACACTGAGCGAGTGGTGTTGTGTCTGTGTCCAGTAATTCATCAGTGTGTGCATGTACGGAGGCATAACAGATGGGTCATAAAGGAACAGGCTGTTTTTTTTTTTTTTACACTCAACCTTTCCCTTTTTAATTTCCAGTTCAGTTTATTGCACTGGATGTAAGGTAAGATAAGATAAAACCGAAACATGATTTATTCTGAAGGAAATTCATGTACCACAAAATTATTACCATGTAAGCATAAAACCAAAACCACCCACACTGAGTTTGAGCTGCTCCCTTCAGACCTCTCAGGCAATTTATGTAGCCGACCGACGACAATAAACTTGATAGACAGATGACAGTGAGCACTGGACACTGTGGGTATAAATGTATGATAGTTGTAAAGTCAGGAGATCTTTGTTTTATTGATGTGATGTGTCTTTGTTTTTAATACAGTAGATATGTTTGTGTTTGTGACCAGAGACAATTTTCCAAGTTATTCTATTCTATTCTATTTGGTGCATGACAATTCAGTGCATCACATACAGAGACATTTCTTGTTAGAGTGTATATATATATATATATATATATATATATATATACATATATATATACACACACACACACATAATCCAATAAACAATGTCAAGATCCACGTCAGCTTCAGTCAATACTGAAATAATTATTGACCTTGTTCATATTACAGTTTTATCAGTCAGTGTGATATATGCCCAGAAATTATCCCATGCTGGTGCTTTACCCTTTTTTTTTTTTTTTTAGCAATGTTTATCCTGTTTAGCATATGCTCATAAGAAGCTTTTTTTTATCATAGCATTAGCCCATTCTTTTTATCCTGGGATTTTAGGCCTTTTTCCAGTGTTTTAGTATTGTCCTAGCAGCCACTGCAATGCCAGCCATGATCACGGAAAACTCTCCGTCTGATATGTTGTTTAATTGACTTCTGTCACCTAGTAGACAGAGTCTAGGAGATACTGGTAAGTTTCTTCTGACCCAGTTACCAAAATAGTTGGATAGTTGGACATTGCCACGTACAATGTAAAACAATGTATACTATTCTATTCTATTCTATTCTATTCTATTCTAATCTATTCTGCAACATTTTTTTCTTTTATCACTGAATATCTATTATAGCAATTCAGGTGTTTTATTCAAAAGATAATGTCACCAGGTAAAGATCTTTTTTTGCCCTTTTTTGTTGAAAAAAATCTGTCTAAAACCAACGCCTTTGCATCTGTTTAGGTAGTTACTGGTAACGTAACATGCCATATGATAATTATCTTTTGGAAAGTTTTTCCCCGAATGAACACACACATATATGTATACATTGCCGGTAAGAGTCGACACTGTGGATGAACCGAGCAGCCGCAGCTCTCAGCCTGATGTCTGCTGCCTCCCGCTGCTCCAGCCGCAGCCTGAGCGGAGCTGAGCTGAGCGGAGCTTCCCAGCGCCGTGCAGTCACATGATGCAACTACGCTGGCTAGCGAGCTAACACGTTAGCTTCGGTTGTCAAAGCCGCTGTCAACAGCCAAGAACGGACGGAGTAGCCTACCCTCACTGCCAAGTAGTCTCAAACTCGTGAAGTCTCTGGCAAGTCAATCCGTTTTGCTTTTTTGTCCCGTTTGTTGTTCCCGAAACGTGAAGTTAGCGAAGCTGTCTCAGTTAAACTTGTTTACAGGGAGTTGCCATCGCGTGCGGAGGTGTTAGCCGAACGATATTGGCCTTGTTTAGATTGACTTTGAAGCTAATCTGACCTAACTTAGCATCCATTTGTTTTTTAACTACCAATGCCCGGAGGCAAACGAATTTTTTCTTGGTCCATTAAAACGTGTTAACGTTAGCTAGTGCTTACAAGCTGATTTTGTAGCTCGCTAACCAGCTACGTTTGTTTTCCTGACAGTGAGGCTAGTAAAGTAACTTACTGAGCTAATGTTAGCAGCAACTCGGAACTACCACGACAGAATAGTGTCAACACGAAACTTGTCAAATGTGTTCGAAGTTGCGACTTGGTTTTCACGTAGTTGGCTTCATAACACTCTAACGAAACAAAGCTGATCATGCCGAAGTAAAGTGTTTGTTGACAGCCAAAGAGCTAGCCACCGAGGCTAATTGCATTTGAGCTAACAAAATTAGCTTGACAAAGGATGCCAAGCTGTGACTGCTGGTCCTGCACCTCGCTAAATGTGTCCTGCTGTAGTGTCCAAACAAGGGGTTTCACTGAGAACATCCTGAACATATCTGGTCCAACCACCATGGGGGTTTAACTTATTCTGCCTCAGTGTGGCTGCCTACAGTCTTGACATCTGTTGCACCTGCTATCAGCTGTCCTTTTCAACGTTTCTCCCAATTTGGTGGCCTCACTTAAATCCCAGCACTGCTCCACCCAGTGTTAACCTGAGCAGCGCTCTCTGGTGTGGAGAAGTGAAAACATCTGGGTGGGTCTGCAAGGCACCAAAAACACGACTGTACTTCTTCTTCCATCAGAGTGATGGTGGGAACATTGATCCATTCTGGAGTCTGTGACTCCTGAAAAGCACTGACTCTTTGCTTTCACACTGAAGATCTTGCTGAGTATGACGGTCTGATTTAGCTTCACCGGAGGGCGTGACATCCGTTGGCACCCTGAGATTTTGAGAAAGGAACACTTCCCATCCGGTCAGGCTGACTGCTTTTATGTCCGGTGTACTGGCTTGGAGACATTTATGAACACAGCTTTCTCATAATCAATCTGAAAGTCGCCAACGTGGTCACTGACAGTTTTTTTTGTAGTCCTCAGCGCAGTCTGGTTAAAGAACCTGCTAATTGTTTCTGATTTCAGATGTGGCTGAAATTGGAAGATCTATATTATCGACTATTGAACGGTGTTGGTGAATTTGTAGCCGATGCAAAGATCTGATCATATCAAGACAAATTCCTTCATTTGATTTAACCAGTGCAACATCTACACACTCAGTATATAGCAGTATCCACCTCTCAGAGTTGGTTAGCAATCTGCTAACCAGAGAGAAAAAAGAAGAAAAGTGGGAGTTTCAAACAAGACATCTTATTAGAGCCATTCATCAGTCGTCATTTACATTTAGTAGACACTTTTGCCCAAAGCAATTTACAGTAATTCATGCATACATTCATCATACACTGATGGCGGAGGCTTCCATGCAAGCTGCCGACCAGCACATCAGGAGCAGTTCGGGGTTCAGTATCTTTCCCAAAGACAATGCAGACTTGGGGAATCAAACCTCCAAAAACAAGATGCTGGCTCTACCCCTGAGCCACAGCCGCCCCACATTTAATCACCATTGATGATTAAATCATCCATTTTTGCTCTCTACCTCTTAGACCTCCACAGCCTCAGTTGTGCACAAACAAGAGGCTATACACTTATTTTTTAAATACAAAAATGTGAAATTATCGGTTATCTTATCCATATCAGCCACGTCAAGCAGGTAATTATTGGTTTTCTGTGTGAATGAAAAAAGAAATTCATATTGTGCCTACTTAATTTTGTCCAACTAGCAGTCAAGAACCTTAAAGTATTTAGTGAGAAAACACAGAAGACAAAGAAAACCAGCAAATAACGTCATTTGAGGAACTGCAACCAAAACCTTTTTAGTTTTCCTATCTTGAAGATGATTAGAGTAATTAACAACATCTAAATAATGTCTGGTTGATTTTGCTCTTGATGGACTAATTCATCTCAATTCAGTAGTTCTATTTAAACCTCTTGTCTAATAACAATTCATCATCAAGAATTTGTTGTGGAATCACACATGCAGTTCAATTCTACAGCTGCTTATCAGAGATTTGTGTAAGATAAGAACCATCCCTGCCTTTTAAGTCAGACGCTCAGGCGATCATATTAAATGTGTAGTAATTAATTGTAGTTTGTAGCTGTTTTTGTAATTGTGTCTGTTTTAGGCAGAACCACATTGCCTTAGTCAGTGCTTGTCTATCGATTTTGTTGGTGCTTTCATTTAATTTCCAACAGTCTATGAAAACATGCACATGGACAAAGGTGGCCAGCTGATAAGATGCGGGGGACATTGGACTTGAACAGAGAGGTCGGTGTGGAGATGACATGAGTTCACCGGCTGAGCCGAAAGCTTTTACAACCAAAGAATGTGAATTCACCCAATAAAAGTTAATACCTTCTGATTACTACGCCTATTGTGTGCAAGAGCAGATGTTGGAGCTTGTATAACACAAGTCGAACAAGCTTCAACTTACGATCCGCTGTGCTGACATGGAGTTTGACATATTGATTTGTTGTTACTCAATATGCAAGTGTTGAGGTTCGTCTTGTTCTTTCAATTAATGACAGACACATTTGAGCTCGATGCAGTAGTTGAGTGTTAATTTCATACACTTTGTGACATTTTTGTGACAGTGGTCAGAGCCCTCATAGATCGGGATCTCAGGCGATGGACAACAATAATGGTTTTATTTTCAAAGAAATGGAAAAAAGATGAGATCGTCTCCAGGTGTCTGTGCGGTGTGAGGCTATTTAAGTAAAATCGGCTGCTTAAAAGATCCAAGTGGATCCAAGTGAAGCTGGAACACCCCAGCCCTGTGGGGATTTAAGAGCCATGCACATGACCAATAGTAACCTCTTGTGTTCCCTCATTCACCCTCCCCTCCTCCTCTTCCCTCCTCCTCCTCCCTCCGTCTCTCTATCTGTTTTCCCTCCTGTCTCCCATTGGGCATTGTAGAAAGGGACTTCTTTCCTACTCACTCGCTTCAAGATATTGAGTCACTAAAACTTCCGCCCAGTAAGCCACAGGGGTTTTGGCATCCTCAAGACTCCTCAGGCAAGAAAAGTCATCCATCCAGCGCAGGAACATCGACAGACTGTAGTCGTGGACTCACATGAGCGGGATGGATAGGCGATAAATAAGACATCAGCTCCAGAGGTAAGGTCAGTCCAATACTGTCACAGACTCACAGGGGCTGTTAAGTTTCAGTCAAGTGGGGCTTTGTGCTTAAGTGTTTTCGTTTTCATTTAGGCATCGTCCGATGTCATTTAGAGCAAAAAGCTTTGTAATCAGCGAAAACACTGAAGTAGTTTGAGGCTATTACTGAAAGAATCCCATTAGACTTGCATTCTTTCTTTAGCAAATGCACTGCTATGCTTCTTGATTCCGACCTGGATATTTTAAAGGCAAACATTAGTCATACTTTGCCTCACTTTAGAGTAATATTTGCCGACAATAAGCGAGTACAGTCACAGTTGTATTGTAAAGAAAAAAAAAGTCACCCAGGTGCCTTAATGCCAACAAGTGAAGCCCTCATTATTACCTCCTGTGTGAAAGGTTTTAACTCGGACTGCTGCAACAATGACCACTCTCCAGATTAACTGTGCTTCCAGGTTCAGAGGCTTGTCTGTGGAAAGTTACTTCCTTCACCGTGGTTGTGGCTCTTTCATGTCTTCTGTTTTATGATGGTTTTCCCCTGCATTTCTGGGGAATAGAATCTGACAGTCAAGCATGATCACAATTGTTCATTCATCCGTTCTCTTGTTTTTGTTGTCTGTCTTGAGTCATCGCATTTGTACATTTTTGTTCTAAAACTAGTGTTGACGCTCGTGTAGTTTTTTTTAAAATCACTACCAGGTCAGCACCTGCTATCAGCTTTTGGGTTGACATAGATTGCAGCGGTGTTGGGTAATGATATCCTATAGTTTAGTGATGAAAAAGTGACATCACCAGTGGTCACATAATGCAAACTTTGTTTACACACACACACACACACACAGGTACTCAAACTGAATGGGACTCTTGGCAAGCTATCCAAACTTGCTGATTGCAATAGACAAATTCAGCAAAGCAAATTTTGATTGTGCATTTGCAGTGTACTTTATTTATGACCACTGATTTCTAGTCTGTCAGCGGTCTTCAATCTAAAGAGTTTTGTGAGAGGGATGGAAGATTTCCCTTATGTCTGTCAAGTCTGTCTGTTTTTACACATTATAAGCTGCTGTCTTGTAAACACACAGAGGTGATTTCCAGCAGGTGCAGGTGCAGAAGCTCTGTGACACAGTTTAAACATAATTTGAGAGCGTGTACACTCAGTAATGAAATTACTTATTTATACCAAGTAATGACCCTGGTGTAGACACAATATGCAGTTTTGAGGCTCATTTTGATTTTGACAGCTAATACCACATGCTTGGACAGACTTTGTCCACTGTCACCATTTCAGAGGCAAAACTTGTTTCCAACAGCATTAATCTCCAATAACATCCAGGTGTTCATTGTCATGGTAGGTTTATCTATTCTGTGTTCCAAGTCAGTAAGAAGAGATGCCTTATTGTGAAAATGCAGGACTCCTTTTTTACATTTTACAGAACTTGACATTCCCATATGGTTATTACATTTAACCTGAATTTTTATATCATTGAATGTAAACTGATAAAATGATGATGAATAAGTTATAATTGGTCACTAATGTGTGGGAAAGTACATCTTTGTATCATATCAGCTAGTTATAATAAACATGTTTTTAAGTTATAATTTTTATTTGTTGGACATATGACAGACAGCATACATTTTTAAACTGGGGTTTTCTTCTCGCACGCTGGCTAAGAATAGCCGAACATCATGCATGTGTGTGTGTGTGTCTGCTGAATCAGTTTCCTGAAATGCGTCCATGTGTGACACATGACAAACTTTCATTTCTGCTTTCACAGTCAGTTGGCTTTCCTGCTCACGCATTTTTTTATAGACAGGATCTGAGTTGACTCCACTTGTCATATTTGAGATCTTTCTAAGAAGCACATTGTGCTGTGTAGCTCATAAATGCCCTTCCATTGATGTAACACAACCACATCCCTGTTTTGAATGTGCCCACAGCCTACATTGGGTTACTATAAACAGTCTACCACAGCGACAGCTGCTTTCAGCAAAAAAGAATTTTTGTTTTTTGCTTGATGGATTTGTTTTGGTTATACTTTGGTTCCTGCTGTGACAAAGTTAGTGAAATTGCTGTCATAATGAGTAAGATTTGTTTTTCTGTCGCACAGGTACACGTTGATTTCGTTATGACAAGCTGCTGTGCAGAAGATGTCCACGCTGTCTATGACTGATATCCCAGATGTTGGTCATGGTAAGAGGAACCATCCCTGTATTATTGCACTGTGTGAGTCAAACTGGACAGGGATCAGTTCTCTGAGTCTTTGTTTTGCTTCATGTTTGGCCACAATCCTCTCCTTGTATGCTCTGAGTATTCAGCCTGGGCT
The DNA here is from genome assembly GCA_030272975.1 of Sparidentex hasta. Classification (NCBI taxonomy): domain Eukaryota; kingdom Metazoa; phylum Chordata; class Actinopteri; order Spariformes; family Sparidae; genus Sparidentex; species Sparidentex hasta. The sequence continues at coordinate 21,720 of JARJLU010016089.1, read as the reverse complement.
GTCTAAGCTGTTTATTACTTTGTCCAGCTCAAAAGAACATGGGTGTGTGCTGAACAAGCGCTCTAAAATGTATCCTAACAAAAGAGTGAAGGAGCAGAAATATAGTATACATGGACTACATAAAGTTGTCACACTGTCCCACGGTGCTGGTGGTTTTGAGTGTGTTTGCGTCTCGTCCCGCAGATGAGAGTAAGGTGTTTGACGGGGCCTCTGAGCTGCAGCTGGACTGCATGGTTGAGGAAAGCAGTGGAAGCGCCACAATGAAGCACGACGGCCTGCTGTCACTGGCTGACCTCTCCCAACCAGATGACTTCCCTGTCCCCCCTCACAACGGCCCTTCACTGACTGACATGAGCAGCCCTCTGGCGATAGAGCCAAGTGACATCAAGCTGGATCCAGCTGCAGGTGACACATCTGCCAGCACAGGTGAGAGAGAAGTACTGCATTTTAAATGGCTGTAGTACACAAGTTTGACACTTCTCTCTAGAACTGACATTGACTTTGAATCCTTGAATAAACAGCACACAGTCTTTTTGAAGTGCCACATCGCTTGTCTGGAAGATCAATGTGCAGTTTCTGTAAATGTTGCCGCTTTAGTCACCATTAGTCATCGTCTGGGGAAAACAAGGCATCACTGTGTGCATCACCATTCTGAGAGGGACTTGGCAGACGTGGCTAAATTCCAGCATCCTTTTATCATATTTTACCTAATTGTGGTCAAGATTATGGCTTAAAACAATAACTCAGAGTCAAAATTGAGATGTTCACTTCCTCAGGATGTAAAAAAAAACATTTATTTGGTACAAACCCCAACAAATGTCACATCATCATGATTTTAGAAGTTTTTTCAGTGAAAATAAAAACTGTGTTGCAAAAATTATCATTCCCCATAATCTGGAATCATATCACAAAATGCTTTAATATGATAGTGATTTGTCTCTGGAGACTCAAGACTAACCAGTATTTTTTTCTGCTAATGTGGTTTAAATCTTTATCTTAATTGCAGAATCAGCCTTTCAAACTAATTAGAATAGTTACTCTCTGAGGTAGACAGTACTTTGGTAGCATTTTAGACTAATGCAGCTCTATCCACCTGTCCTCTGTCCTGTTGTTCTTTTTAAATGAATCTGATATTGTACCTTGTGTATATTAATGGGAGTCAACAAAATATTTTAAAACGTTAATGCGGTGTACTACTACTTCGAGCCTTGAAAATAGCTGAATAGTTTAATTAACATATCTGACATCACAATGCAAGGTTTGGATCACAAATTGGATCAGCTTGTACAAGTGTATCTGATAATCTAGTAGTTCACTGTCTTTACTATGTTGTATTCTTACTCTCAGGTGCTTAAAGGTTGATGAAGTAATGTGTATTTGATTTGATTTCTCTTTTCCAGTGAGGATTTTTTTCCGTTGAAAATGAACGTTTTTTCCTTAGACTTTTTGAGATGTTAAACCTTCAACCTAACAATTTGTGTTTTGTGACATGGATTTTGTAATTGCATTTAACTGGTTGAAAAGAGGGCAAAGACATTCAGACTGAATGTCACCCAGTTTTCAACTAGAAAGTAACAGATGGTGCTCACTGGGTTGTTTCATTTATAAACATTAAATATTATTCTTTGCATTGTATATCCTACATTATGTGCATATAGAGCCATCTCTGACTTATCTCAGTTGAGACTGGATGCCTTCCTCATGCTACTGAGGCTAGACAAGCAGATGTGGCCTGGCCTCCACATCTAATAACCCTCTGTGTACAGATTATTGCCTCTGAATTTCCTTCACTGAAATCGTTGAAAGTTTTTTATTTTTATTTATTCTCTTTTTTTGTGTGTATAGATGGTCAGCCAGTGAAAAGAAAGAAGGGGCCTGCTCCGAAGATGCTTGGCAATGAGGTGTGCAGTGTATGCGGTGACAAGGCCTCTGGTTTCCATTACAATGTGTTGAGCTGTGAGGGATGCAAGGGCTTCTTTCGACGCAGCGTCATTAAAAGTGCCCAGTACTCCTGCAAGAACAATGGCCGCTGCGAGATGGACATGTACATGCGCCGCAAGTGCCAGCAGTGCCGCCTGCGCAAGTGTCGGGAGGCGGGCATGCTGGAGCAGTGTGAGTGTCTGCATGCCAGATGAATCAGAGATGGAAAAAATTCAGATTGCATTGCAATTTGGTTTATGGGGTCGTAGCCAGTGTGGAAATCATAACTGTTCCTGCATCCCTCTTTGGCCTGTAGGTGTGCTCTCAGAGGAACAAATCCGACTGAAGAAGATGAAGAAGCAGCACGAGGATGAGACGGCCCGCTCGTCCACGGTGGTCACCCCCACCCCTCCACTGGAAGCAGCCGCACTGGGTCCACAGCAGCAGGAGATGATTGAGAAGCTGGTGGCCATGCAGAAGCAATGCAACAAGAGGTCGTTCCTTGACCGGCCAAAAGTCACAGTAAGTGAACATCTGTGAACGGATAGATCTGTAGATTTGGGTTGTTTTGAAGTGCCTTTCATGTGATTCAGTAGGCCTACTTAAAATGACAAGGGAGAGGAATCAAATATGAATACCTTCAAACTTGTTTGTGATAGAGACAGTTAATTTGGACAGTAAAAAAAAGCTTCAGTGTGGGTGGCAAATATGCGTGCAGGACATGACAGCTGTATCAGAAAAATAACTGCTGTAGAGACAAAATATCATTACTGTGCTGAGATGTAGAGGTAAATTGAGAGTCACAAACACCTATTGTCAATGTCTGGTCAAAGACTTGATTCGAGCATCTCTGCTCTCCAGGTTCAACTTAGTGTATGTTGTGTCTTTGCTGTCTTGAAAACCCATCAGGTGATGTTTATTCTTTGTTAACCAGTTTATACATCTGTGTGTGCGTCCAACAGCCGTGGCCACAGAGCCAGGACTTACAGAATCGAGAAGTGCGTCAGCAGCGCTTCGCCCACTTCACTGAGCTCGCAATCATGTCGGTCCAGGAGATTGTGGATTTTGCTAAGCAGCTTCCTGGTTTCCTAGAGCTCACAAGGGAGGACCAGATTGCTCTACTGAAGACATCAACCATTGAGGTTTGTAATCATCAAAAGTATTTAATTTCTTGTTCCTGTAGCTTCAGATTTAAAATGATTTCTTAGCTCTCAGTGCAGGCAATGGAACTGTACATAACTTGCGTGAAAACAGCACTTTCTTGATTATGTCCCAAGTAAACTAAATACACAAGCTTTCTATAAGAAGATTTGACTTATATGTCAGTAATGTCATACTTTTTTTTGCAGTTTTAGCAGACTAGACAGTAGACTGAGCGTTGACATTCTATATGCTAGTGGCAAAAACTTTGAATGTCTTTATCTGCTCAGCTAGTCTTAGTTAGGCTGCGTGTTACACATAACAAGATGTGTTTTTCTTCCTCAGATCATGCTGCTTGAGACGTCTCGGCGGTACAACCCTGCTATTGATAGCATCACGTTTCTGAAGGATTTCAGCTATAATAAGGAGGATTTTGCCAAAGCAGGTGGATTTGCTAATTACTTCCTGTCCTGATAATGAGTATTAGTTATGATTTAAGACGATTGCATGCGTTCCAGCTGTAAAAAAAGGTCAAGCAGATTTTTTTTAGTGTTTTTTTTTCTTAACTTGACATTTACCATAAGATATGAGCTACGATATATTTAAATCATGCTATTTGTAGTTGTCACAAATGGGGTATATTTAATATGTAATCTATATACAAAAAGTAACGTTTGATGCTTTTGCTGTGTTTCCACTAATGAGTAAACCCTAAAGCACACAAAGTATTATTGCACCACATGTCGTTCTTTAAAGTGACTAAATACTTCCTTCCTTCCTTCCTTCTCTATTCTCACCTCCTCAGGGCTTCAGTTTGAGTTCATCAATCCCATCTTTGAGTTCTCAAAAGGAATGAACGACCTGCATCTGGACGAGGCTGAATACGCCCTGCTCATCGCCATCAACATCTTTTCTGCAGGTCAGAATCATAAACTAAACAACCTGCAGTGAATCCTAAGTATGCAGGGCTCAAAGTGAAAGTGTATCTAGAGCTGAAGTCGCCACTGTCAGTTATTTCTGATAATCTGTAATAAAAGAGATTAAAAGGTGTCTGTTTTGTTTGGTGAACTCTGTTTAGATCGGCCGAACGTGCAGGATCATGATCTGGTGGAGCGACTGCAGCAGCCCTATGTGGACGCACTGCGCTCTTACATCATGATAAAGAGACCAAATGTAAGTGCCCACTGCCCAGTGGTAACCTCTTTGACTGGCAGTATGTCAGCATGACCTGGCTATAGTCATCACAACAAGAACATTGGGTCAGGGCTGAGGTTAGAATGGTTAGAACAACAGTAACATAAAAGTTGTTTTTTTTTTTTCTCTAAATTTTGTTTCAATGGTTTCCTCAGGATCACTTGATGTTTCCCCGTATGCTGATGAAGCTGGTGAGCCTTCGTACACTAAGTAGCGTCCACTCGGAGCAGGTTTTTGCACTTCGCCTCCAGGACAAGAAGCTTCCCCCGCTGCTATCTGAAATCTGGGACGTCAATGAGTGACTGCAGACCTGATGTCACCTGATGTGGTTGTGTGAAGACTGAGACAAACATTGCATTGAGCAGGATCACTGACTCCTTTCTGCCCATCTGGTCAGGGATTGGTTATAACATTTTTTGTTTTGTTTTTTTTCTGGTGGGAGGAGAGCATCATTGCCCTTTGCTCTCAAACAGACTGCTAATTGGTTTTGTGTTCATAAGGAGCAACATGAGCACCTAGTTTTCCTTGAGCGATTCTGTTGTTTTCTCTTTTTGTGTAGATGCTGACATGATTGTGGCGATATTAAATACCAGCATCAGGCTCTTTAGCCAGTTATCTCTGATTTAATATTTGTTGAAGTTATGTTGATCTCTAGTGCAGTTCTGTACTCATCCTCTAAGAATTATAATGCAACATTTCTGAGCAGGTCTTAGCTGTGGCTGTCTCAAACATCAGGATTACAGCTGCTCGTTCAGTTGAAATAGTGATTTTTGCAGTTGTGCAATAGGTGGAAAAGGATAAGCATGAGCAGACCGATATCTGTTGTTGACTTTATTGATGTTCGGGTAAAACAGTAGGCCATGTGGCTGGTGTTGTGCATAGCGATATGGCAACAAATAGTTTGTGTTCCTTTTGGCGTAAGTGCAGAAATCAAAAGGTTGGTGTAGTCGCTCAGGTAAAGTAATGTGAAGCAGACCTCCGGAAACCGGAGGCTTCTTTAATTTCTATTAGATTAGTTTTCTTCCAAGTGCATAAGGGACCCTCTTGGTCATTTATAGATGCCCATTAACGTTCATGTAAATTGTATATTTATTTTCACAAGAAAACTGTATAGAGTGCACAGATGGAACGTATCCACAATATTGTACAATCACATACTAACGCACAAGAAGGTAAACCTCAGTGCAGGTGACTGGCCGACTGCGCCCTCATTTACAGGAAATGGTGATGCGACTAAATCTTTTTTTTTTTTTTTTTTTTTTTACACACAGAGCACTGGTACCTTGAAATAGGTGGTACTAATGTGTCCTTAAAATTCCATGTAAAGATTAAATGTTGTTTAACAAAGAAAGTCAAACCTTCATCTCTGTGAGCCTCCTTTCAAATGAATAATATCCCACTCTGACAAAGTTGTATTCTTAAATCAAAACAGAAACGATTGCTTCTATCTAACACCTTACTCTTTATGTTCATGTGAGATTTACTTAATTTCATTACAAGGCAGTACAGTTACTTTCATATTTTGGTTCTGTTTATTAACGCAAGCTTTTCAAGGGGAGAGAAATGTACAAGCAACATTTGTGTAGTTTGAACAGGATGTAGAGAATTTCACAGGCTTTTATTTTTGATAATATACTGTATAAATGATACTGAGAAAAAGGTGTACAGCTGAATATTCACTGGAAAACGAGCTCAATCTAAAGGTCTGCTGTTGTCTCTTGCGAGTGTCTTCCCCGAAGGGGTACTCGACACCCAATGCTTTAACTGGTCAAATTCTGGAAATCCTCACTAAAAAACTGTACCAAAATCTTTATTAACAGGGAGCAGAGAACAGGAGATGAGTAGAAACAAAAAGTTCATAGGTTGATGAGGAAAAGTACAGACTTTTTAGATGTTTATATTTATGCTGTGTTTTCCATGCATTTTCCTGTGCAGTGTAAACTTGAAATGCATAGTGGATGATAAAGGAATGTCACTGCAAATTCAGAAGTGTGAAGTTTATTCTCTCTTCATACTCAAGAGAGCTGAAAACTTGACAACATGTCTTTGAAGCTTGTTTTTGAAATGATGCTAAATTAAGTGCCAGTTAGATTCAGGCATTATAAATGATTGTATTTGTTTTTCTCCACCCTCAGCTACAATTTCTTAATGGCTTTTAATTAATAAAATTGTATTTAACAGCTAATATGTCACATGATTCTTGACATAAGCACAGAAATACAAATGCATTCGACTCTGAGGAGTCTTGTGTATTTTGACATTTTCAGTGTCAGACTTTTTTTCCTGTTCATCCACCACTGTGTCTGTATTGCATCATGTTTTTGTTTAAATCAGTGACCTGCTATGGATCCTCCAGATGTTAAAACCATGTTTTTTATAAACAGGCCTTTCTTCACAGCAGACATTTTGACTTGTCACAGTAAGAAAAGCACAGGTGTTACTGGTATTGTTTAAAAATGAGAAGTAAAAAAAGAATGGCTCTATTCTATCCAACTATTCCAGTAAGCTACGTGGACAGTTAACCACCATGCAAAGTAGCAGGGCGCTAAAGCAGCCCTTACTTTTATCATTGACACATGTGCTCCTCCTATTGTGACAGGTTAAAACGTCCTCCCAGACAGAGAGTTATTGTTTTATATCCCTGCTGATTCTACAGGACTAGAACATGTGTCTTTGAGACCCAGGTTTAATCTTAAGGATAAATGTACCCAATGAAAATTCATTGTCTACTCACCTCAATGACAATGGAAACTTGGGCAAAGTTTCATAGTTCAAAAACCTTTCTTGAGCTTCACAGCAAAAAAGCATTGCAGTATTCTAAACAGCTGTAGATGATGGGGACTTGTTTTAAAACCAAAAATCTACTGGACGAAAAGAAAATGGCTTCATACAGCTTGTCTGGTGTAATCCAAGTTTCCACAAGCACTGAAATCCCTAATTTATTTAAAAAAGACTCTTTCTTTTTTTTATTCTGAACAAGCTGCTGGGAGCATTTTTTTAATTACGTTTTTTTTAATTATTATTTTTTCAGTATTCTACTGTTACGTTTAGCACAAATCCCCATCGACTTCCAAGTGTAATAGAGAATGCTGCAATGGTGTTTTGCTGTGAAGCTCCAGAAATGTTTGGTTGACTTCAGAACTGTACCCAACTCTCCATGTTCATGACAGTAAATAAGATAATGACTGAATCTTTATTTGTGGTGAACTTACCCTTTAACAAATTAATCCAAAAAAAACCAACCCCACAGTAATTACAAAAACATATTCGTCACTGCATAAGTTGTAACTGCTATTTAATGATGACATCAATCATTGTGGTGACTAATCTGAGCGACAGATGCTGGGTTAACACTGGTTGATTTAAGAGACTGACCTGTTGCAGGGTAAGGATAAAAGACTGCAAATGGAGCTCCACCTATTGGTTGGTTGAATGAATACAAACAAAAGGATGGTTTCCTTCCACATGCTGTATTGTATTAACACTGGTGCAGTATGTTCTTGAGCCTGCAAGATCGTCGCTGAAACAAAAGGAACCACCGTGTTCTCCTTCCTCTCCTCCAACAGTTGCTCAAAAACACCTGACATAAAGCTCCAGTTGTGCAATTGTTTCAGCTACTGGGTGCAAGTGCGGTGCAGTTATATGAGACAACATGAAGAGTTTACGCTTCATTCCCATTATTTAAATGTCAAACTTGTTATCAGAAACTTAATTACACTTATAAGTAAGAAAGAAGATCCAGAGGTATACTTTTCCACTGATCAGGAGCACATGAAGGCAGAAGTCAATCATGTCCTGGTATTCTCTGACCACGTTTTGTATCAAACCTTTATGCCTTCCCTGTCAAAATCTGATTTACTTCTTATTGATGCTCTAAAAAAACGTTTTTGTTATTGATTTTCTTACATCCTTCTTGTTTTTGTCAAATGAATCATATTAAAAGGTTAATGTGGGAGTATGCAGCGTTTTGAAACAGCACCAGTGATTGGTTTCAGTTGGTTTTCTTTTGGGTCCCTTTGCAATGTAATGTGGGGTTTTGCTTTTGGATTTTAGTCTGCTGCTTTTATGCTATCTCTAGCGAAACACTTACTATTAAGTTTATAGTAGCCTCTGTAATACTGGGGCGAATTTTCCATCATAACCTCAATTTGTAATGTTGTGCTGAACTCTGCTCAAATGAGCAAGAACCATCAGTTGTTGACTCTTACGGTGAATCTTTTTTTTTTTTTTTTTGCGACTGTACATGCTGTATTTATGCTGTAGGTGTCAAATTTAGATGTATTGTATATACTGTTATTGTCGCCTGAGCTCATTTACTTCCCGTCAAAGGGTGGCACTGTAAACATTATTGGTATATAGAAATGCAAACCTATTTTAATACTGTAACTCCCGAAGACCTTCTGTTTTTTATGTACAGTATATATTAAAGCTACGCTGTAGTGCTGATACGTTTGGAATCAGAATCACTTGTTTCTTTTTTTTTTTTTTTTTACACAGAGGATGATGTCCAAATCATGTGACGGACAACTACAAAACCAAATCAGTGAATCAGTTTGAAAAGGTCATAATAATTATGATAAAATACAAAAGCATCACAATCATATTTACAGTATAGGCCTATAACTGGTACATTTTACAACATACATACCAAATAGCATTTGTTTTGCAATTAATTTTGTGAGTGCTTGGTTAGGGCATTCAAATTTATATCACATGCTAAAACATACTACATATTTATGATAGGATTTTTAAAAATAGTATGACGTGGATCGAGGGCCTGAATGAACTGGAAGCTGATGTGGCATCGAGCTGCTGGCCACAAGCAGAGATGAGGAGTAGGCTACAGTGGTTTTATAGACTCTCTACAAGCTTGCAGTCCTCACCACACTGACTCAAGTCACATCACTCAAGGCAGTTTAAAAAATTTCATACAGCTACTTCTAGAGTCACACAATGCTTCATACAACTTTTTAATACCTGCAGTAGAACTGTAGAGACCTGTAAACGGACTTTGATGTATACAATGTATGGAGATCCATTTATTCAGAGGCCTAGTTTGATTATAAAAAGAACTTGTAAGGTTAATTTAAAAAAAAAAAAAAGTTTTAAGGGGGCTGCTGAAAGCTAATGAGTGGACATCGAGTTAAACTTTCAAAATACACCCCTTTATCCCAAAACTTTCACCTTGCCACTACTTGATGCTTTGGTGGTATTTAAAAAAAATGGGACAATATTGATTGAATTAAAAATGTGCGGAAGCTACACTGTAGCTTATAATAATCTGTAGACATTTAGAAAGACATTTAGAAATACTGTAATACTGTGTGTATTCACACACACACACACACACACACATATAACTGGGTGGTATGTCAATCTGGAAGAAGAAAGGCAGATTTGTTATATGTGCTGTTTGGAAAATGTATTTAATTGCCTTTCTACTGTCCATTTAATGAAGAGCATACAGAAAAACAAATATTGACTTTCTACAAGGTCTTTACCAAGATTAACTGTGGATTTATAAATTTAAAAAAATCTTTTCAGAGCACAGTTTATTTGAAATGTGTTGATTCAAATTTGTTATTTTTCTGTTCCCAAATTTGGGGTATTGGGATGCAAAAGAATGCAAACGTCACGTCACACTCCTGGTCCCCACAAATGCTTTGGCCGGCCCTGCTAGGCAATAAAACACGTCAAATACTGCAAATATCCAGACTGATAACTAAATGAAGAAATGCTGCTGCCATAAAAAAACATATTATTAGTTCCTGTGGGGAGCATGAAGTGGAATTCTTCGGTCTTGTTTGCCGCTTCCGTCGGGTCAGGCTGTGAGTATGCGGAACTCCCTGCCGATGATGATGAAGAGGATGTTGTGAAGGCAGGTTGTAACTGACCGAGCCACCCGTTCACCGAGCAGAGAGGCGGACATACATCTCGCATCGTTTCCTATGCAGCGAAGCTGTCACACGGGGCAGCGAGCCGTTCTAGACGTCGTGCTCGTCTAACGTTTCCAATGATAAACCGTAATATAAAAGAAAGAAGGCTGAATTCAGACAAACACCGCTTACCTTGCTCCCTCAGTGACCGAAGAAGGCACCCACCACCCAGGCCGTCATCAGCAGCTGGCTTCGCTGCGAACGTTAGCGGCTAATCGGCTAATGTATGCAGGTAAGGATGTTGTTACTCACCGCCAGTGCCATTTAAACCTTCCAACATCATGTATAACGTTTGTTTTGAACTGTTTTCTCATGTCGTCGCCGCCTGTTAAATGTGACAGATTAGCATTTGTTATCCATATCGGCGAAGCTACTGTTAGCAGCTAACTAGGCAGCTAGCTAGCTAGCTAATCCATCAGTGACGTAGGAAACCATAAAGCTAGCAGAGTGGAGGTGAGATGATGCTTCTTTGAGGTGAACATGTAGGACAAGTCAAGGCCTGGCAGCTTGTTAGAGATCTAAATAAAGGATGACCCAGCCACGAGAGACACGACTTGCTCTCTAAAGAGCTACCAGGAGGCATTGGCATCGCGTTATATTTGTTATAACGCTTCTATCCTATTGTTACCCCCCATATCATTAACTGTCACCCTAATCTCCACAGTTAGCTTGTTAGGTAGTAAAACTGCCGCTACACCTCGTCACTAACGTCAGCCCATATCGGATTTGCACTGTGTAAATGACACCCATTCCGTTTAAGTCGTGTGTCATTGTAAACCCACCGCTCCTCACGTCTGTAGCATCGTTTCGCAGTTGTATTGTTTTACACAATGTCAAACCAGCCTCCGACGAAAACACGACTGATGAGATAAGGCATTTGATTTAATGATAAGTGGATTGAACGACCGTGACATGGGGGTGAGTAACAGATAGATGGTATAGTGTAGAATGAATGACTCATATCATCCTGCGGCTAAATGTTTTATTATATATCGTTATGGCGTGCTTTGATATCTATACGTACCGTTTCGTTCAGTATCCATCTTAATGTAATGTCAGGCAAAAATCAGGTCAAACACATGAGAAACCACTGTCTTAAAACAGAGCTGGGCAGTTTATCAATAATATATCATGTTCAGACAACTTTATTAATCCCATCTTGGGCAGTTTGCTTGCCCTGCACACATACTTAAGTAAAACATGCTGTAAGATGTTAGATGAGTAGTGAATAAAATGATAAATAGAAATATAATATATAAGATATGTTGAGGAGCTCAGTGGAAAAAGGATGTATAATAAATAGAGAATGTTCATAAACAGTTTGATCATCAATTAATAAAGTACAAATAAGAAACCGTTAAAATCAATAGAGAAACATCTCCAGATGGCCCAGCCGTTAGTTTTACAGGCAGGTAAAACGCAAAGATGCCTTTAGAGTGAAAGAGAAAATTTACATTTAAGAATGAAAATACTCCAGATTTGAAGAATGTTGTTCAGATTATTATTTGGGGTTGTGACAAATGTTTGTGAATGGAATCCAAAATGTGTGTAACAGTCTATCGAAACCAGTACTAGTATCAATACTTATATCGTGATATTTCCGATTTGGTTGACCAATCCTAGCATTCATGAAGTGTTTTCGAGGAGATCATTTTTCACAATGCTATTATAAGGCCATATCACCTAGCCCCAGTCTCAAAATAGAAGGAAAATGTAAGCAGCTATAGGTGCTAGGGGCTACCTTCATCTTTATGACTCAAGATAAAATCAGCTTCATTGATCTTGAAGTAAAATTCAATGTGGATTTCGAAGCCTAAGAAAAAACAGGCCAATAAAACAGTTTAATAGCTGGGGGTCAGGATCATGTATGGATGCAGATGGAGTCAAGGGATGATAAGTGATTTATCCCTCAACAAAAACAAGGCATGCATGTCCTTTTTGTTTTCTAATACACATCGAGCTGAGCTGCCCGTTAATCAAGAAAAAGTGAATGCTTGCCGTGCTCATACATACAGAATAGAACTATTGATACACAAGTGAAAAGTTAACCTATTGAATTAAATACATCAGAACACATATATATGCTTCCTGTTAATGGGAAAATCTACATTTGTGTTAATTTGTATGTCAGCAGAGATAGATCACTATAAGTACTTTTTTTTTGTGACTAAAAATTGGGGTCATAGGCAGGCAAGGTCAAAACAAACCTGGCTTCTATTTGGACTGAAACGAAAATATAAGTAGAGAAGATGATTCAAGATGTTTATTGGCACTCTGTTAATACAAGTACTCTTTGATAATACTGATATAACGTAGTATTGTATTTTTTTATCAGTGGTGGCCTGGAGAGTTCAGGGCCATCATTTTGTGCTCACCAGTTTCATTGATTGGGGACCAAAATAGTTCTTGTACCATTGGTTCAGTATTAAAAGATTGTAATCATAAAGTGAGATTGCAGTAATCAACACAGTCTTATCTACACTACAGCCCTCTCTTGTGTGTGTCCATCACTGCTCACTGCTTTTCGTTGTGACTGGCAAGAAATGCTGTCCATGTTGGAGGCCTGTGAATCATATCTATCTCTCTGTGCTTATGTAACCAGTGAGTGCTGCCTGCAGACCACTCTGACCACATTCATCTGTTGTGTTAACCTACATCATTATCTTGCCTTTGAAGATCACACAATGTTGTGGTGATCCCTTTTTTTTTTTATCCTTTTTTTGTAGAGAGACAAAACAAGGTTCAATACAGAGCTCACTTATTACATATAATCAGTGAAGTGGCGTAGTGCTCCTGTTGTCATCTAAAAATAATGCTGTGGTTCTGTATCTTTGTGCTGGATGAGTCTGCCTCCAGCTCTGCTTTCAGCTCTGCTGCTTCATGAAATAGCCATTTTGGCTTTGCACCAGGAAGCGTTCATGTTGCCAGACCTGCACGTTGATTCATTGTCCTGATGGGGTTGTAAGATAAATTGGGTTAAATCTGTATTCTGCATAGGCTTAACCCACACTGTTGGAATATATTTAGCTGCATGATTTATTTCCTTCTCTGTATAAGCCACTGCTGTGACTATGAGGAAGGTTTACATTGTCTCCGCACTCTAAAATACAACATAGTGATTCATTAATTGTGCAAAAAAAGCTGGAAATCTACAAAAAACTGGCTTTGAAAAAAGAGTGTCTGTATCCTTACCAGTCTCTCGGAGCAGATATACTTATTAATGTAAAGTGACAGTTAACTTTGGTCTTTTTGTTCACCCACATGCAAAAGCGAGTCGGAGACTGTCAGAATTGCAGTGTTTTGGAATAATTTAACAAAATGTGATGGCTGTTGACATAAGCCGACTCAACAAGAGATGTGTCCAGTCTCAGCCCACTCTTTAGTGCTCTTTGAACCATGCCCTCCTATAGCATTGCACACATCAAATACTTGAGCACCGGAAAGATTCAGCCAATTTACTCATTCTTTATCTTAACCCTGTCAAGTATGAACCATCTTAATTTATTCCCAAAGATGAAAAACATAATGTTAAAAGTGTTCTGTAACTAATGTAATGTTTTCATGCTAATATGTCAGTAATAATGGTGTTAAGTATTGTTCATTTTGGATCTGTTTGGTAGTTAAGTAAGATTTTGTCCATTTTGTTCCACCAAGAAGCCCATCTGCGAATGGCTGCTCTGCTCACATTTGGAGCTATTAGACATAATTACACCCATAATGCATTACAAGCCTTCTGTGATAAAGTCAGCCATAACATTCACTGGATACAGTTGCATCACACGCAAGGACATTTAATCACACGCTGACTGTGCTCTGACTGCCCACTCATGACATGCATCCTGTCTGACTTGTTTGTGTACCTGCCTGGTCTGTTCTTGCCTGACAAGAAGCATGAAATTCACTTGTGAAATGTCAACATTAATTTTTATATGTTGTGTTATCAGCTATAGCTATATCTATGTGTACATACATACAGACATACATACATACAGCGAGAGATATATTAATAAGTCAGTAACACACCCAACTTAAGTCCAAAAACCCATGAAGACCATGAAAGCTGTTGGCTGCTTCAAGATACACTGCCTCTGAAATGTGTGCAGTGGACATTGACAATGTTGTGGAACTGTACAACTTTTTAAATCTTGTACAAAACTATGAATACCATTGTTAACAATGATTTATTTAAGTTTATGTCAGTATAATTCTGAACTCATCAATCTTTCTTGTATTGGGCTGTAGCTTTAGCTGATTAAATAACTATACAAATAAGTAAATAGAGCTTAGAGCTTTAAGCAACTGCAGACCTCTTTATGATATTAAGAGTTAATTATCTTTTTTTTACTCAGCCTGTATTTTGCTTGTAAGTGATAGAGGTCTAATAATTGTAAACCAGTGCCTCATTGAGTCCTTTTCCCTTAGGTGACTCTCAAATTTTTTAACTGGAATAAATCAATGAGATGTACTATATATGAGCCATAATGGCCTTTAAGAGACAGTGAAAAAATGCTCTGGTTTTTGTGTTTCAGGGTGGAGTTTCTGCATGTGCCATTTGTTGCTGTAAGAGTAAAGGCTGTTTGCTGTGTTAAAAGTCGATCCCATCACTGAACATTGTCCTCCTCACTTCACCCTAATGTATGATATTATATTATATATTACAGTATAATGTATGAACTGTTACTTAATTAAATTCAGCAGTCTAAAGCATCAGAATTTAGGAGATTTTTCTCGTTCATCAAAATGAAACGGTTCCTTTATAGAGCCGCCATTTTGTGAAAATGTTTCACAATCATGCTGAGGAGAAATCTGCTGTGGAGGAGACACAGATACCAAATTCTGCTCTGACTGAAGTCTTCACTGCAGCCACAAGCTGTTCATTATGCTCTTTCCCTGCTTTTTATGAACTGTATCACTGTAGATGTAAAACACAGTGGTTAATCACAGTAGCTAACTAGAATACTGTGTAATTTACATCCACCTCTAAATGAGATTCTGACCTCTGACATCCTTTGTGGGGGAGAGGCAATTCCATTGACTGTAAGTATGGTATCACATAATTGCTGCTAGGAGAAACATGTGAAACACCGGCAAATGTGAAAACATCTACTGTTGTTGCAAATAGTTTGTGACAAAAGTGTCAAGAATTGAGCTTAGCATAATCCCTACCCTCTCCTGGTTTATTTGATTGTTGTTTAAATGGTGTGTCTCATGCATTCTCATCTTACCTTTTTATAAGAGTACCAGAACACTGCTTCTATGAGGTGATAAAGCAGCAGTATTGTTGTTGCAGCTCTGTGTGACTCAAGCAAGGCCTGCTGAATTGCGATAAGCTGCCGAAATATTGTTCTTAATGCTGTAATGTTGTCAGGTTTTGGCTGTTTATGTAAGATATTTTTACTCTGCTGTGTCCATAGTTTGAGGATTCCAGCACGTTGAGAATGTGCTTGACTGGAGCTGTAAGTAGCTCCATGTGGGGGATAGCCATATGTAGAGGTTGCTGGTTGAGTTTGCTGCAGTTACCTGTAAATCACAGGACTGGAGGGGGCATAGTACAAGCTGTGAAGGGTGGTTATTCCACCACGGCTCCTAAGCTGCTTAGTATATCAGCAAGCCTCTCCTGCAAAGTCCTTATCCTCCAACAAAAACAACCAGCTGACATATCCGTCATAACAGAAAAATCAACGCCAAAACACTTACTTTGCTTTTATCACCTGTGTATTATTAAGAATCAAATGTATACACAGTTTTACACTGGAGATGAAGAGTCAAGCTTGTCATGTCTGACATCTTATGCAATCGAGTAAACTGTCGATGTGACATTGCAGGTGACAAATCTGTTTGATAGCAAGAAAACATCTGAGCCAGATTTTTTTTTCACAAATACTGGAATGTCAGACAAAAAGGGACAATGCTGAGTTTTAATGTGAAAATGAGTGTCTTCATTGGCAGTAGCCTCAATAAACCGTGATGCAATGCAACTACATTTTAGATCTGTGATAAACCTGTTTCTTTAAATGGATTATCTGCTTGAAAAACACAGCATTGTTCTCTGTTTACTCATATTTTCTTAAGTGAAAACTATCCTTTGGATTTCATTCCTATCCTAACTTACCTGTATGTGACACACCACCTGTCATGTGGGTTTGAAAGGCTCCTTATGACAAGTGGTTAATACTGAATTAATAGATGAGATACGTACATGGAAAGTGGAGACTACTGCAAACATGAGCAGACTGCACAACTTCGTTGTAGTCCTTGACATTTAAAAAAGGTCAGACTATAAATCATGATTATTTGACACATTTAATTTTGCAACTCTGAAAAAATGTGTCGCTGGTTGGTATTGTGCAGTGTCAGTGACCTAGATTTTTCCTTAATGCTCCGTCATAGTTATAAATGAGTTCAAGCTCCAGCATTTATTTATTTGTGCCTATAGGAAAACATGACAAACTACAGTTTTCCTGTCTTTTTCTTGTCATTGCAGGTTTTACTCATTCATTCGAGCCGTCACAATGATAATCAAGGAGCTCTGTTTCAACTTCACACCTGAACTTTCCCAGCTGTGATGAAAGGACAGCACTGACTCAAGAGGGAACATAAATCCTGGATGCCGTGACACACAGGACGTGGCCAATCCAAGATGGAGAAAAAGAAACCGTGCCCTCGCCTTCTCGACTACCTGGTGGTGGTCGGAGCAAGGTGAGAACTTAATCTGACTTTAAGAAGTAGAAGGAATAACTCAATCAACATAGTAATTAGGGTGGCTGTAAATATTGCTTTGAAAGCCAAATTGTATCAATGCTACTTGAGGAAGGCAATCAAGCATCTGTAGGACATGCTGGAAGAAGTCTTACCCATGACCCATCACAGTAAATCGGACTTAGCTAACCCATTAAGGCTTGGGCACAGGACCTCCGGGGGTGTTCCCCAGGGTTTGACACCAGATCCTTTGAGTCCTGTGGGTTGTGAGATGTGTCTACATCCCTGCCCACATGATGTAGCATTCATAATGAAGCATAGAAGCACATTGTTTCAAGCTCAGCAGCTACAGGGGAAAGGATGATTCACATGAACACAGTGAAAGTAGAACCATCCAGTCTGCCACTGCTTTTTAGCTAGTCAGTATCTCTACTGAAACATTTAGGGATGTAATGTCATGCTTTAGGGCAGTTTCAGAGTTGTGGGCTGTTATTATTGTTTCCTCTACTTGACCCGATTATGTGAATGGTTCCTGGATTCTTGTCTAAACAAAGTGTAGATACAGATTTGCTTCTGTAACCTTCAGGATGGGTCAGGGCTTGGTTAGTCATTGTGATGCACAAGGCCATTTCAAATTAAATTAAACGGTTTATTCAGATCCATCAGATATGAATTGTAAAATGCACAAAGCTGTTAAATCACATAGAACTAATGATGTGTTCAGCTCTACAGGCTACATTGCTGCTTTTTAAACTAAACAAATATTTTTCTGCCTCCCCTCCAGGCAACCAAGTAGTGACAGTGTGGCCCAGACACCGCAGCTTCTCCGCCGCTACCCACTGGAGGACCACCATGACTTCCCTCTCCCACCAGATGTGGTGTTTTTCTGCCAACCAGAAGGCTGCCTGAGTATACGCCAGCGCAGGGTTAGCCTTCGTGACGACTCCTCATTTGTTTTCACGCTGACCGACAAGGACTCAGGAATCACCCGCTATGGAATCTGCGTCAACTTCTACCGCTCCTTTCAGCGAGGACATCACCGTCCTCGAGGGGACAAGAGCAGCCACACAGAGACCGCAGCACAGGCGGAGAACACTAGTGAAGGGTCTGATGGCAGTGGTGGAGGCCCACCCTCCGTGTTATCTCCACCTAAAAAAGTCGAGTCAGCACCTCCACCGGCGTCTGGGGAAGAGAGCGGCAAACCAGGTGCCGACCAAAATGCCGGAAGGTCCCCACAGCACAGACGAAGCGCTGCTAAGATGGCAGCCAGGAACCGCAACAGCACGCTGACCTCCCTGTGCATACTCAGCCACTATCCCTTCTTCTCCACCTTTAGGGAATGCTTATATATTCTCAAGAGGCTGGTGGATTGCTGCAGCCAGAGGCTAACTCAACGAGCTGGGCTCCCTCGTGCTACTCAGAGGTGAGGCCTAAGATTGCTTTATGAATTTTACATGGAACTCTTTGCTGTCTTTCCTAGAAAACTACCATTTCTCCCTGGTGCACATTAAAATATATGTACTATTTAAGAGGACCCACACACGGCTAATCTGATTGATGCTATGAGAAATTGCTGAGCACATCTATGCTTTTCAGATGATGCGCACTCACCGCTTTTTACACTCCATGTCCTTTTTATCTGGTGACGGCCTTTGGCCGAATGTCAACTTTGATCAGGAGAGCTCATTATCTAACAGATAGATTGCCCCGATATTTGCCGAATTACCAACGGCTTAAAACCTTCGATTTAATCAACCCACAACATTTACTTTCACAGCATCCATTTTTAGCTGTCGACTTGATCAGCACATCTTTCATTCCTTGCAAAATGTGTGTATTGTGGAACATAATTAACTTTACAGCCTCTAGGAGGTAAGTTTTGGTAAAAGCAGTTGACCCACATTAGATCTGTACATTCACACATATACATTCTGTAAAAAGAGTGGCGAGCATTGCTTAAAAATCAAAGATGATTAAACAGTTTGGAGTTTATAACCTGTCTTCATCATCTTTAAGCTGTAGAATAGCATCAGTGGGTTATTGTTGATGTGTCATTGCATGCAAATAAAGTTATTATTATAATTCAGTTTCACTTTTTCAGAGTTAAAAAGTTACCAGAATAGCAAAAATGTGTTGCTTATATTCTTCTTACTCACGTTTTCTGCAATGCCCACTGCTTTCTTTATCTCCCATCTGCTTCTCTCATTGTCCACCTGTTCTGTGTATGCTTGTGTTACAGAATTAACACAAGACCCTTTGTCAGTGGCCCTCATGCAGTTTAGCAGGCCATCTGCAGACTGTGTCATGTTTTCACAGTACACTTTATGCTATCACACTCCACCTTGATGATAAATAATAGCAACCAAAATATCCACAGTGCACTTAAAGGGTTTTGTTTTTAATGATTTATAATGCAGCAAGTGTTACTTCCTCCAGTGTTATAGGTACATCTGAAGTACAAAGATGGGATTTTAAGAACAAAATTGAATCATAGATGTTAAAAATAGTAATTTTATTTCTTCAACATGTAACCAAAAATGTTGATAATGTTGATACTTCAGATGTTTGAATCCCTGAACCAGGAAATTAAATATGCTTGGTGTAATCACTGTATGCAATATGAAGACGTGGCATTTAAGACAATATTTTGATTGTAAGAGCTGCAATAATTCATAGATATGTTGTCAACTTTATCATTAATTGCCAACTAGCTTCATAACAAATTAATCGGTTTGAGTTTCTGTTTTTCTTAAAGGGTCCAAATTCTCAGATTCAAGTGTCATTATGTTTCTCTACTCCTTAATGACTACAATTACTAGGGAATAATGAATATCTC
Organism: Sparidentex hasta; assembly: GCA_030272975.1. Lineage (NCBI taxonomy): Eukaryota > Metazoa > Chordata > Actinopteri > Spariformes > Sparidae > Sparidentex > Sparidentex hasta. Next base: position 1,995 of record JARJLU010016089.1, on the reverse strand, counting down.
ATGGTTTGTGGACAAAACAAAGACAGTTGAGGGGGAGCGTGCCTATGTTTCCACAGCCCTATGTTTCCACGCCTTCTTTTTCATTAATGTCCTAGAAATGTGGGAACATAGGGCTGTGGAAACATAGGGCTGTGGCAACATAAGGCTGTTGGAACATAGGGCCTAATTTTCTGTGAAATTAATAATTCTTTGTAATGTTGGTACATAGGGCTGTTGGACCATAGGGCTGACCCAGTTGGTGAGCCATCTTGGGCTCTGGGCAACACTGACTGACATTTTTCACCATACTTTTTTTTTATACATTAAGTAGACTAAACAGCTTTTTGACTCATTTAATAATTGATAATTGATAATTGATAATTCTTAGTAGGCCCCATTACTGTATGTAGATTTTTCTTTGTGACAAATCAGGCATGATAATTTATTCAAGCTGCAGAAAATACGCACAGATGTAGACTATATTCTCTTTTTGATATTGTGTTGTGATGAAGCTGTATTTGCCAAGCTCTTCTGGCTATGCTGTTGCCATGGGTGACACAGTAGATTGCAATTTTGGAGTGACAAATTGTAAATTAGGCTGTCACTTCACACTGGCTTGGTCCCAGTGTTCGGTGATTGTTGGTCACCAAAGGTGCACATTTTCTCCACAGTCATCTATTTATAGATGTAAAACCAGTGCAGCTTTCCCGCTCATCATCACCATTTCAAGGGATTGCAGGGATGTCTGTTGCACAGCTAATCTTTAACATTGATATTTTTTCGTCTGGGAAAAAGCTGCAGCAGATCCACATATCATCAGTATAGAACTGTGGTTTTTCTGACAACCTCAAAAAAGGCCATTCATGCCACAGGCTCAACTGACCTGAGATTGTTTCATTCCTGCCGTAGTTGTTGGAAATGTGGTGTGGCAATGATGACAGAGAAGGAGGAAAGCCATTGCATAATGGCTGTGAGCGCTGTGTGCTATGGCGGCTCTGACAGATTGAGGTCTCTGGCTGCCTTTGGGTAGCAGCTGCAGTTGGTGGGAGGGCTTCAAAGGACTAATGATTCATCTCCCTCCTTGCTAGACACACAGTGATTATACACTCTAGAAAGGGTTTAATGGCACCACGTGTGTGTTGAGTGGAGGGTTTTCACATCAATATTTTGTCGATTGCTTGAGAGCCTCTCCTGTATTTCCAATCTCATTTGCTCATTATATTAGTGATTTCACTGGTTGTTTTTGAGGCGTTGTGGTGGCTGTTTGCAGTACTAAAAATAATTGAATCAGCTTTTAACTTTAAGATTACTGTTTACTGAAATCAATAGGTGTTATTTTTTAAGCTTAGCATTTACATCTCAGTTAAAGATTTTTAATTATGGCAGTGCTAATAAGAATCACTGTATTAGATGTCAGATGCAATTTTCAGCTTGGCACCAGAGAGACAATCTGTTCCACCAATGAGTTGCTTTAACATTGAGATTCATGTCAGATTGTGTACTATTAGTGTGGGTTCTTAAAGTTTTGATTTGTTTTTTGAGAGGAGACGACCGGTATGATGAGACCAAATTATGTAATTCATTCTGTGTTATATGCCTAAAGCCAAGTCAACCACCACCCAGATTCCAAAAAGTAAGAATGCTGTGTAAAACATAAGTAAAAACAGAATGCAATAATTTCCGAACTGTGTTTACTGCAACAGCTCTACTACGTACTCCTGAGCCCATGTAATATGTCCTGTCAGTCATGTGTTTCACAAAGTGGTAAACCTTGTCCCATCCTCACTGTTCAATGACAGAGCCATTTGAGGATGGCCATTTTATAACCGATCATGGTACTTTGATTTGTTTCATCTGTTCAGTGATCCAAATGTGTGTTCATGGTGCATTTCAAATCTTTCTGGTGTTGCTTGTATCAAATTCAGAATAAGCATATCATATATATATATATATATATATACACACACACACACACACACACACACATATACATATATATACACACACATATATATA